>CM067515.1:20459308-20669308 GCA_034509495.1 Acestrorhynchus altus | reverse complement strand
AGAAACCAAAAGGGCCTCCTCTTAGGTACAAAGAAATGTGTAAAATGGGAGGCGATGGGGAGCTTGAGGGTGTGCAAAATAGAAAGGGGTTGTGGAAGTGCCAATTAATATAGGCTGAGTGGGAGGAGACTATGGTGTGGACCATCTCCCATAATGAAGTTATATTATAACTCCACATCAAAGTCTTTCAAACCAGACCTTTAAGTAGATTTTTTCTGCTACCTCCACCCATCATATCTTGGGAATACTTTAAACAGAAGGTGAAGTCAAAACAATCCAGATCTTAAACAAGCAGTAGCAAACAGTAACCAAATGGCAAACCAATAAACAGTTCAAAAACAGGCTGAAGTCCAAAACAGGACTATATATACCCATAGAAACATGGAGAGGACTGTATATAGGCACAAAAACACAGAAAGGACTGTATATACACACAGAAGCACAGCGAGGACTGTGTATACCCACAGAAACATGGAGAGGACTATATATACACACACAGAAACACAAAGAGGACTTGTGAGGAAGTAGGGTACTTGGACCGGGGGGTCAAAGTGTACTTCCTGGGTAGTGTAGGGTGAGTAGTCAGAGGCACCCACAAATAGAACAGACAGAGGGAAAATCTCCAGGTAGGCCCCCGGTTTATTAACCAAACAAATATTTACAAATATTTACACTGCACTAATAATGATAAAGAGAAGAAAATAATAATAATAATAATAATAATAATAATAATAATAATAATAATAATAATAATAAACTTTCCCACTACTTCAGTGGTAATGACCAATGCCTGCAAAGTCACAAAAAGGTCTCTTCCAGTACAAACACAGATTGGTCTCTATTCACTCCCCCCTTACTCCCACTCAGAGCAGGTATATATACTAGTAGCCCCTCCCCCTGGGTTCTACCAATATCAGCACAGGTGATGTACTTGAAACAATATAAGATAATTGTTGATACACAGTTAAGTACAATACATATCATCAGATGAGTACACTTTACTACACCGATTCATCAAGTCATTTTTAAACAAACACTGTGAGTTTTCAGACATTCATTGTTAGACCTTCTTCAAGTCCAATCTCCCCTCTCCTTATAACGGAGGTGGATTGACCCAGGTGAGTAAAAGCTCAGAGCTCAGGCTCTTTACTCTTTTGGGCCTGGTTAGCTGTGGACAACACACATGAGTACAGGTATGTGTGTGACTTGTGTGAAGGTAATGTATATGCAGAAGCTCACATCATTACAGGACTGTACATACGCACAGAAACACGGAGAGGACTGTATATAAGCACAGAAACACAGAATGGACTACAAAAACCCACAGAAACACACCAAGGACTGTATATATGCACAGAAGCATGTAGTGGACTATAAACATGCACAGAAAAATAGAGAGGACTGTACATATACCCATAGAAACACGGAGAGGACTGTACATATACCCATGGAAACACGGAGAGGACTGTACATACCCATAGAAACACGGAGAGGACTGTACATACGCACAGAAAGACGGAGAGGACTGTACATACGCACAGAAAGACGGCGAGGACTGTACATACGCACAGAAAGACGGAGAGGACTGTAAAAACCCATAGAAACACATCAAGGACTGTATATATGCACAGAAAAATGGAGAGGACTATATATACGTGTTTCTGTGCGTATATATAGTCCTCTCCATTTTTCTGTGCATATATACAGTCCTTGATGTGTTTCTATGGGTTTTTACAGTCCTCTCCGTGTTTCTGTGCGAAGAGGGCTGTATATACGCACAGAAACACAAAGAGGACTTGTGAGGAAGTAGGGTACTTGGACTGGGGGGTCGAAGTGTACTTCCTGGGTATTGTAGGGCGAGTAGTCAGAGGCACCCACAAATGGAACAGACAGAGGGAAAATCTCCAAGTAGGCCACCAGTTTATTAAATAAATATTTACAAATATTTACACTGCACTAATAAAGATAATGAGAAGAAAATAATAGTAATACTAAACATTCCCACTAATTCAGTGGTAATGAGCAATGACTGCAAAGTCACAAAAAGGTCTCTTCCAGTACAAACACAGATTGGTCTCTATTCACTCCCCCTTACTCTCACTCAGAGCAGGTATATATACTAGTAGCCCCTCCCCCCCTGGGTTCTACCAATATCAGCACAGGTGATGTACTTGAAACAATATAAGATAATTGTTGATACACAGTTAAATACAATACATATCATCAGATGAGTACACTTTACTACACCGATTCATCAAGTCATTTTTAAACAAACACTGAGTATTCAGACATTCATTGTTAGACCTTCTTCAAGTCCAATCTCCCCTCTCCTTATAACGGAGGTGGATTGACCCAGGTGAGTAAAAGCTCAGAGCTCAGGCTCTTTACTCTTTTGGGCCTGGTTAGCTGTGGACAACACACATGAGTACAGGTATGTGTGTGACTTATGTGAAGGTAATGTATATGCAGAAGCTCACATCATTACAGTACATACGCACAGAAACACGGAGAGGACTGTACATACGCACAGAAACACGGAGAGGACTGTACATACGCACAGAAACACGGAGAGGACTGTACATACGCACAGAAACACGGAGAGGACTGTACATACGCACAGAAACACGGAGAGGACTGTACATACGCACAGAAACACGGAGAGGACTGTACATACGCACAGAAACACGGAGAGGACTGTACATACGCACAGAAACACGGAGAGGACTGTACATACGCACAGAAACACGGAGAGGACTGTACATACGCACAGAAACACGGAGAGGACTGTACATACGCACAGAAACACGGAGAGGACTGTACATACGCACAGAAACACGGAGAGGACTGTACATACGCACAGAAACACGGAGAGGACTGTACATACGCACAGAAACACGGAGAGGACTGTACATACGCACAGAAACACGGAGAGGACTGTACATACGCACAGAAACACGGAGAGGACTGTACATACGCACAGAAACACGGAGAGGACTGTACATACGCACAGAAACACGGAGAGGACTGTACATACGCACAGAAACACAGGGAGGACTGTACATACGCACAGAAACACAGGGAGGACTGTACATACGCACAGAAACACAGGGAGGACTGTACATACGCACAGAAACACAGAGAGGACTGTACATACGCACAGAAACACAGAGAGGACTGTATATACGCACAGAAACACAGAGGGGACTGTATATACGCACA
This sequence comes from Acestrorhynchus altus, assembly GCA_034509495.1. NCBI lineage: Eukaryota > Metazoa > Chordata > Actinopteri > Characiformes > Acestrorhynchidae > Acestrorhynchus > Acestrorhynchus altus. The sequence continues at coordinate 20,666,089 of CM067515.1, read as the reverse complement.
GAAACACGGAGGTGGCTGTATATACGCACAGAAACACGGAGGTGGCTGTATATACCCACAGAAACACGGAGGTGGCTGTATATACCCACAGAAACACGGAGGTGGCTGTATATACCCACAGAAACACAGATCATTATTCCAAGAGTATTCCAAGACCCACGTGATCCATCAGGTAACAAAGCAGAGAGGTATGAGAAATGGAGTCCAGAGGAACAAAGAGAAATGTGACAGTAATAAATGATGTTTAATCACTAATCTATATTCATATTCATTAACAATATTGATAACAACAACGTTGATATTCATCATAAATTAAAATAATAAATATTATATTCTTTAATAATATAAATTTCCTGCTCCTTTCTTAGATGTACCCGTACGTCCAAAAAACGTTAACTAGTCTAACTTTCAAATGTTTAACTACATATTGATGTCCAAGTGGGGTCATAGTTAGACGTCCAAATAGCAGACCTATTTTGCAAGTCCAGAACTGCTCTTGGACCGACAGACACAATATAGACATGAACTGCACTTCCATAAAATTTCTAATGTTTAGTGGGTCACCATACCTCACAACTAAATGTTAATATTCAACAGCAGTATGATGCTAGGATGTGACATTTAGAAGATGAAAATATCACTGTTTAATGATGCTGGAATGTCATTCAAGCAGATGTGTATCCGACATTGGGTTTTGGTCAGCATAACTCCCAACTAAATGTTGGTATTTTATGTCAATTTGTCTTAAGGATATGATTAGGTGATGTTGGATTTTGGGTACTTATCATTATGACCCAAATCAAATGTCATTGGAATGTCAATTTCACATCAGAATGTGATGTTTTTCAAGACATTTAATTTGATTACATAACACCATGCTTTAAAACAAAATATCAGCATTACATGTCCCTATTCTATGTGAAATTGATGATAGATAGATAGATAGATAGATAGATAGATAGATAGATAGATAGATAGATAGATAGATAGATAGATAGATAGATAGATAGATAGATAGACAGATTTAGTACATTGTGAAAAAAACAGCACCTCCACACTGAGTACATAATATGTCTATTCTAAAGATTATTAAATTAAATTCAGCAACTGGTTAGACAAACTGTGTTTAATGAGGTCACTTTTTGTAGTGCACTATGTAGGGACTATGCTGTGCATGATTTTCACACACTTTTCATACTTTTCTCATTTCATATATAAATTATGAGCCAAATGCACACAAACCAGCTCAGAATGTACACAAAGAAGAAGCCACTTTTCCATTGCAAAATGAAACAAAAAATTAATGTACATTCATGCTTATGGTTAGGTTTAGAGTTAGGTTGGTTTTAGCATAAATTTACATTGAGATAAAATTTACTCATGATTAACTTTACATTAGCTTCACATTTTGTTTACAGTTCAGTTAAGGTAAGAGCAGGGTTTCTCAACTTGTGGGCCAGGGACCACCAATGGGCCATGAGGCAATCTCCAGTGGTCTGCAGTTCCATCCTCAAGGGGAGGAAGTAGTCTATAGTGGGCCATTAATGGCACTTTAAATCATAAAAGTCTACATGAAAACAGTTCAGTATAAGGTAAAATTGAGAGATCAATCATATTCAAACTATAAATATTATATAACCATTAAAATAAATGCACAAATAATAACATCACAGAATAACACATGGGATCACTGAGTGAGACAACATTTGAGACAACACTGCTGCTGGCTCTTGATGCAGACAAAACTAGCATCCATTATAGCCTATGAGATTTATAAATGTATAGGAATATTCAAATGATTCGCTTAAATGTGTTTATTTTAAATAAATAATTTATTTTCACTATCATTTGGGTTGTGAATTTATACATCCAATCAGACATCCGTCAGCATCAAAATATCACTGAAAATAAAGAATGAGATAAATGATAATGAAAGTCAGAGAATGCTCCACCCTTTTGAACATGTGATATGTGAAATGTTTTGTGGGGTGAATGTGTTCAAATAACAGGGTTGATTTTTCAACACCTGAAATTTGAAATTGTCAAATTTGAATTTGACAAAATAGATCATTTTTCATAAATAAATTTAGTTTTGTCCATATAATTTAAGTGTATAGTCAGGACACAAATGGACCCCATTGTCCGTAGCTCAGTCATCCTTAACCAGTCAGGAAGGAACAATAAAATATAAATCTTTTCAATGGTGAGAGATGCTTGACAGGAGATAATCCTGTCATGGATATGTCCCATTTATTAGTGGCCTACTTAAAAAAAAAAAAAACCACACACACACACACACACACACACAGTCAAATTACAAATGTGTACTGGGTGTGCTGGAAATAAGCCAAATTATGTAGTATATGTGGGTTGAGGAGCCTAAATCTACACTCAATTAGAAGTAAAGGTAGAAAGGAGTAAATATATCCCATTTGAATAGTCCTGTCTACAATAATGAGTATCTTATAGAATCAGCATTGAATTTACAGTCCTACAGTGCCACATGACCTAAAGGTAAGAGAAGCAAGCTTTGAACGAGAAGGTCACTGTTTCAATATCCTGGTCCAACACTAGGGTGGGTGAATGAAGGAACAATGCTTTTTTCTCCCTCAACATTCACATACTGCAAAAGGGTATTAATCCATCATCTATCAGCAGAGGAACTGAAGCTAGTACTTTCAATAAAGCTGGGAGTCAATTCCAAAGGGAACCAATTCTCCAGTTCCAGGTATTATTAAGGGCTTTATGATATTTTCATATTTATGATACAAAAAGCAATTGAACTAATTCATAAAAACTGTACATAGAACATAGTAATAAGCAATTAGTTCCAGTTACTGTGTAATTTCAATTCTATTTTGGAAATGCAGTGCTAAATAGAGCCATGCGGCCCGATCTTCTTCTGCCCTTGATCCTGTTGGCTTTGGGAACAAGGCCCTGACCTAACGAATGACTAATACATGATGTTTTAGGTAATATTAATTTCCTCAGGAATCTTGATCACTTTAGGTTTAGATTTGGCCAGACATCATTTGCAAATGGACACAGCAGCTCGACAGTAATGAACGAGCAGGCTGACAGTTCATTGACAGTTCATAATTCTGATAAGACAAATGAGACCCAAAATGACCCAGTTTCCATTTATCTGTGTCACTGGAGAACTGATTCTCTCTCTCTGTCTGAATGCCGGTCTGTGGCGTTATTTGAGGATCAGCATTACTCTCCACTCCAGATATTTCAAAGGGAATATGCTGTTTTCTGATCAAGTCAACATTATCATAATCAGGATAACAATAAAAAGAGAAAATGATTTTCCTATACAAAGTTGCACAGAAAACTGAATATAGCCCATACTGGACTAAATATGGCACATGTGTAAATCTGCCTATTGCAGGCTTACCTCAGAAACTGAGCTCAAGGCAGAGACTGTTGTGGGAGAACACCAATACACCTATGATTATTCTAAAGAAGTTAAAAATGGAATAAACTCTGCCTATGACAAATGTTGACTGGGTCCTTCACCTGACATTAATCTTGACTACAGTTCATTGTGTGATTCCAGGGTAAACTGGAAGAAGGTTCTTTGGTCTGGTAAGACAGCAATCGAGTCATTAAACTAGAACCGATATTTGGTTCACACTATGTACTCTCTCTCTCTCCCTATTAAGACATTCTTAATGCCAAGATGCTTTTGGCAAACTATGCCCAGCACACTGATTTATCGGTGTACTCAGGCTTTAGTAGAGCTCTGTGGCACTGAGATAAGTAGCTTATCAGTAGATGGATTTGTTAGTCCGCATATTCTCGAGTACCACTAAGATTTATCTCAGTACCACTAAGATAAATAACTCAAACATAACTGAAACTGATTTATAAATACATTATATATTTAAAATTTCTGTGCAAAATCAGTACCTGATTCAACATTCATAATTCAGAAGCTGAGATATCAACAATGTGAACAAAATTTTCCGTATTCCCAGAACATCCTATCCTTGTATTGCCTTACATCCCAACCCTGTCCCTATATAAAAATGTAACTTCAGAGTGTATGTAATTAAATTTAACAGGCAAAAATAAGATAAACAAACACAATTAACATCTCAGCCAGACAATAGAGACAATAACCTGAAGACCAATTAAGCTACATACTGGCTGTCCTGACCAGTTTAACACTGTACATAGCAATTAATAATGGTCTGTTCTGAATCATATATGATCATAGCTTTTCTTCAGGCTTAGTTAAAACACACACACTCTCTCTCTCGCTCTCTCGCTCTCACTCACACTCACACACACACACACACACACTCACACACAGACAATCTCCTCAGATTTGTGTTTGGCCTAGATACACATTAAATGCATTCTGTTTACAGAGTGTTTGAAGTTTTGCAGAATGAATCATTAAAGTATCGACACATTGTTTTTGGGGTGTAGAAACAGTGAAGGCAAAGGCTAAATCATAGTAGCTATGCAAGACAGTGGTGAGAGCCCAGCATCCCTCACAAACCCCGTCTCTCAGTCAAACATGAGCTGTTCTTTCGAAGCAGACGGGTTCGTCTCTGATGTGCTTCTGGAACATTCTCTCCCAGTGCATGCAACTTTAATGTTCTCAGACCCTGTAAAGTTTCTCCATTGCTTTAAAAATACAAAGCTTATCAGGATTAGAGCAGAAATATCCACTTTGAGGTAACTCACAGAGAGGATTTCCACATTTCTGTGTTCCACGTCATCATAAACGTAAGTGTATGGATGATAGTTATATGATGGGATGTATGAAAGGTTTTCACTTTCATATGAAAGTCATGGGATAAAATTCACAGACTGTCTGGAATGTGATGTCTCTCTGGAGTGCAAAATCTGGCCAACATGATCTGTGTGTGTCTCTCTCTCTCTCTCTCTCTCTCACTCTCTCTCTCCTCTCCATTAAAGTGATTTAGTCAGAGTTATGTGTTCAGTCAGAGTGAATCCGAATGCAAGTCTTCATTTTGCAGCTCTGTGGAACAGTGAGCTGCATGGAAAGGAGTGTATGTGGATATGTATATATACAATCCTAGCAGTGCTGGAGATGGACGGCCTTGCACAAGTAATTTTAGCCTTATTTTTACAGCAAAAATGAGAAAGCTTGTATGGCTTGAGGCATTAAAACTGCATGTGCCTGGAGGAATGGATTTCATGTCCACATCTCATCTGTAACAGCTAGTAGTAGGGCTTCATAGTTGTCAGGTTCTCATTTGGGGAAGCTGCATTATAGCTCCTCTTTAGCGAGGTGTTGTTGTACACAGGCTTGCAAGAAATAGCACTCCAGCTGCTTGTTTGTTGTTACCTACATAGACCACAAAAGCCAGGTCACACAACTAATAATGCTCATGACCACAAATGGTGTACAACCCCAATGTTGTTGATTTGCAAATGCTTTTCAACCTATATTCAATGAATACACTACAAAGACAAGATATTTAATGATCAAATGGATAAACTTTATCCTTTTAGCAACACTCAATAGGTGTCTGGGAGCTGATGACACTTTGAAGTTTTGTAGGTGGATTTGTTTCCCATTCTTGCTTGATGTACAAATTCAGTTGCTTAACAGGGTCTCCAGAGTTGTATTTTGCGCTTCATAATGCGCCACACATTTTCAGTGTGAGACAGGTCTGGACTGCAGGCAGACCAGTCTAGCACCTGCACTCTTACCAAGATGCCACGCTGTTGTAACACATGCAGAATATGGCTTGGTATTGTCTTGCTGAAATAAGCAGGGACGTCCCTGAAAAAGACATTGCTTTGATAGCAGCATATGTTGCTCAAAAACCTGTATGTACTTTTCAGCACTAAAGGTGCCTTCACAGATGTGCAAGTTACTCAGATACTATCAGAGATGCTGGCTTATGAACTTTGTGCTGATAACAATCCAGACAGTCCTTTTCCTCTGTGGCCTGGGGCACACAACGTCCATGATTTCCAAAAAAAATTTGAAATGTGGGCTCCTCAGACCACAGGACACTTTTCCATTTTGTGCCAGTCTTTCATCCAAATGTCACGGGCATTCAATGTTGCTTTTCGGACTTGCCACTTACTTGCAGAGGTTTCTCTGGATTCTCTGAATCTTTTGATGATACTGTGGACTGTAGATTATGAAATCCCTAAATTGCACACTGAGAGATGTTGGACAATTTGCTCATGTAATTGTTCACAAAATGATGACCCTCACCCACCCTTGCTTGTGAACGACTGAGCCTTTTAGGGATGCTCCCTTTATACCTAATAATGTCATTCACCTGTTTCCAATTAACCTGTTCACCCGTGAGCATTCCTCAACTTTCCCAGTCTTTTGTTGCAACTGTCCGACCTTTTTTGGAATATGTTGCAGACATCACATTCAAAATGAGTGAATATTTGCAAAAAACAAAGGACATTTGAACATGGAATATCTTGTCTTTGTAGTGTATTCAATTGAATATAGGTTGAAAAGGATTAGCAAATCATCGTATTCTGTTTTTATTCATGTTTAACACAACGTCCCATCTTCAGTGGAACTGGGGTACAAGAAATGCTCTTATATAACTCCAGTACACAATGGGTATTCCGTAGCTGAGCCTAGTCTAGCTGGGTAATTTTGTTGGGTTATTTCCACAGTACTGAGTAGTTTTATGGTGGTACTCGTGTAGGCCAGTGTCTGACTTCCAAACTGCATTCCAAGCTGCAGCTGAAGTAGACTGGGTCCTTGGTAGGAAGACTTCTTAGTAAAATATTGGTTACACCAGCTGTGTTATGCCTTCACAAGAAAGGTCCAACTGTCATTGACAGATGCTGTGAAGGTGATAGACAGACATTAGGTTAAAATGCAATTTTGGAGGTATTCTGTGTCAATGTTGTTCTGTTGTGTTTTGTTGGTTCAATTTCAAGCATTCAATGTTAATGTTCAATCCATTCATTGTTTTGAATTAGACATGCTGTTATATCCATTAAAAGATGTTTCCTTATTTATCTTTCTAGGTAATTGGTCATAGTTTTGTCAAATTTTGTTAAATTTATATATGTTTGAGTAATTGGTTTTGCAAGACATTATGTATGTTGAAGGTGTATTCCTTACATCAAAGCTTTGAATACAAAGCATGTGATAAAATCTCCAAAAGGCACATAGAAATTGATTTTTAAATGGAAAATTGTCTGCAGCAAAATGGTAACAAAACAGTTTTAGCACACTTGCTTGACACTTCTTGATTTTACGTTTCCCCACCTTAAGCAATCTCAAACCTGACACTGGCCTTTTGTTTGTTGAAATGTTGGTGCACTAATTGTCTGTTTTGTAGCAAGAAATCACTCTCACGCTACACAAGTCAAGTTTCCAGTTGAAGTGTGTAAAACACAGTGGACACCACACATGCTGGTAAACAGGCAGCAAGGCAGGGCAGCAGAACCATGTTAATCAGGTCTTGTTAAGATTGAACCTTTTAGGATTGTTAGATTTGATTTATGACAATGACATGCACTTGTTTACTCATTTGTGTAAACACTGTTAAACCTACATTTGTAATATCTTGCTTTAATGGGAGGAGAGTTTAATGCAAGTGAAGGCTGCTATGTTAAGCACAACATCACTGATTACAGAAGATTTTTTCAGTACTTTGGTTGAAATATAACAATATCCTGCACCCATGAAATGGGTCTTAAATCTTAAATAGGGTTTACAGTCTTTTCACAGGTATATGAAAGCTTTAGTGAATACCAGAGGACCCGAGAGCTCCATCACTCACTCAGTGTTGTTAATAGATGATAATTTATGCAAGGTCATCCTTGATGAGTATGCCTTGCTATCATATCCTTTATGCCACATCATCTCCAGATTTATCATTTTAACTGCTACTAAAGATTACAAGAGTAAGTTAATTCTACAACTGTCAGCTCACTGGTACAATACCTCAATAACGGTGCACTCATGTTACAGTAAAATGCACATGACTGACAAAGACCAGGTACAGTGTGAAACTTGTTTTTGATAAAAAAAAACAAAAAAAAAAACGATGACAATCTTTTACTCTGCACTTAATCTGGTAGCAGTACAACAAACTGCATATACTATAATTATATACTGCTGATTACAAAATGCACAAATTATTGAATGATTTAATTCATCATTTTGCACTTTGGAATGCAAATATTGACTTTATCACAGTAACAGCACAACCAATAGCTCCTTGTTCTCAATAATTAACAGTGCCAGAAGAAGTCAGTTAGAGTAATTAACAGCTAATAAAGCTGATTTGAACAGTTGGTGAAATAGTTTTTCCTCAGGCAGCTGCGTCAGAAGTGGTTTCACCAAGTTAATCAAATACAATCAAATAGATTTGAAACAACTCAATGTGTGCTTTGTTTCAAGTAAAAAACGTTTTACTTTGCTGTTTATGACTGATAGGAATAGCTATTTGCTATGAAGTTACAATGTTTGTTTACATTGTGTTACTGGAAGATTACAGCATTGTCACTCATTTTATGATACTTTTATAGCTAAATATTAGGTTAATAGGCAGATATCAATGTTGCCGGTGTGATAAATTAATTGTAATTCAATAATGTTTCCCTACAAGCTGAGTTACAAAGATAACCTAGAAAGCTAGTTAAACAATGCTTATTACATTGGTGGTAAAAACATCCAACTTAAGACCGCTGTTGCTGCTATCTGGTTTCAGATGGTCTAAGATGGCGGTTGATGGTCATGGTGGATGGAAGCCTGTTAGCTAACCAGGTCTTGACTAGCTTAGAGTATGTTGTGTTTCATTCTAGTCATTATAGTCGTTCAGCATGGTCTTGCTGGTCATGCTGGACAATCAGCTTGTTACTAATAATAGTAAAACAGATTTTGTGGGGTTTTGATGCAATACTTAGATATTGTAAAGCTATCATGATATCCATGTCCCTCCCCTGTCTACACAGTTCATTTATGAAAACTGAGGTGCAAAAACCTGCTTTGAATTTATAGTTTTTGTGTTGCAATTTAGCACTGACCATTTAAGTTTTTCTTGAATTTGAACCTTTTTTCTTCAATAAAACAGGACAGTGAACTACAAGAACGCTGATTTACATACAGCAGTAATCAAGTAACAAAAACATGCTTGCAAGCTTGCTTTTCTAGCACTAAACACAAAATATCATTATGTGAGGATTGCTATTTTGACTCATGGGCTGTTCTTACAGTTATGGTGTGTAATTCACTTATACATAACAGCTGTAAATACAAATCAAATGCCCCCTCAAAGACCCCCTTAAATGTGCATGTGGACAAGAGAGATACAGAAGCTTCTAAAGTAAAAAAAAAACCCAAAACAAAACAAATATTTGAACTGAGAAGAGAATATTAGAAGAATAATATTAGAACATTTTACATAACTATGACTTACTGCAGTGTTATGAATTCTGGGGACAGGTCGTGCACCAAAGCCCCATAGTGCAGTAGCGGAGCTCCTGGAGTGGGAAAGACAACATTCTCCCAATTTGATTATATTTTGACATCATTGAACTAATAGTAAAAGCCCTGATAAACTGGCCCAGTCCTTACCTCCAGCTTCTGCTGCTTAAAATCATGGTAACAAGTGATTACTTTGGTCTGGTTTCTCAGTTACTTCCTAAATTTAGATATTTAGATGACTGTGACATGAATACTGCACAGTTGAAGTGCACCTTCAAAACACCACCCAGTGGAGTAGTACTTGTGTAAGTTGCTGACGTTTCAAGGTATTATTATAGTTCTGACACCAATTTCACCCCTCAAAGGCAAATTCCTACATATAGATTTTCTGCTTGAGATTGGATGAAGATCAATGCAGTGAATCTATTATTTTTCATCACATTGCTTAAGCACAAACTCGTGTTTGTATTGTATTTTACTTGATGTAGTGTAATGATTATATTTCAGTGAGGAATGTTTGAAGTATCTTGGAGAGCAATATAAAAATGCCTTGTTTACAATTCAGGTGGATTTTCAAATTTACACTATATCTACAGTAAACATGATACAGTAATGTATTACTGAGTGCTTTTTTTAGTTAACTTTGCTTAAATATTGTGTATGATGTTTAGTCTGTGTTCCTCCATCTCAGATTTTTATTCCCATCTGCTCTCAGACTCCTTTTCTGTTTCTTGACAAACAGGCAGTTAGACAGTTGTGCCACTCTAGAGCTGTGAAGCCATATACATTTCTGTGTCCAAGAAAGAATGGAAAGGTGAGTTTGCTCAGAACCGTGTTTTTATGTATTGGATTTGCACAGTTCTGTAACTGTGTGGAGATCATAAGTTCAAATCTCAGCAAGGGCTCAGTGCTCCATTGTCAAAAGCCTCCCACCCTGGGGATGTCATGTGATAAGAGGAGTTCTAACCTGAAGGTAGGAATAATGCATTAACAAGATGAGGGGGAGGAACACAGACTGAACATCTTACACAATATGTATTCAATTTCAGTGGCAGCTCTTTACTGTTTTGGAGGCTTTACAATGTATTGTTGACCAAACTGGAAATAGGAGAATAGAAGAATAAACTAAGTTAAATTAACTCATTAAAGATCCTCAGTTTAAATTGGCCTAACTTTATTTTTTATAATGTGGTACAAATACAGGATTCTTCACTGTTAGTCCTTCCTTGGAGATTTTTGGTGGGTACTGACCACTCCATACCAGGAAATCCATTCAAGACCTGTCTGATGTTTTGGAGATGTTCACTGACATCACAGTTTAGTTCTTGTCAGAATGTCTCAGACTCTTACATTTGTCCTTTTCCCCTTCTTTAACACATAAGCTTAAGGATAGTTCACTTGCTGCCTAAAGCTGCTTTCACACTGAACATGCACTGCTACACTTTCAATGCGATGAATGGTGCAGACTTGGAGAGATTTTCACTGTGCAGAGCTCAATGGCAAGCGCAGCAATAAATTGAGTTCACTGCCAAAGATACATGAGGTCATATAAAGTTCAGGTGGTTTCAAGTTTTGTGTGATGCAAACATCTTAATAGGTGCTATTGCAACCAGCTGATTGATGTTATTCAATTCACTGGTTTTAATGTTCTGGCTAATTGGTGTTGGTAAACAATCATTGCAATTCACCAGACTGTCATACCAGACTGTCATGTAGTCATTCAGAATTGCAGAGGGTCATCTTTAGTCCTGCCTTTATCTTGGTGGAGACCAAAAAATACATGTGTGGAGGCACTATGGTCAGAACCAAGATCAACAGTTTGTCACGTGTCAGACGTCCCAAAGTGTCATAGTGCAAGGTGCAATATTTCATGATCCCAGATCAACTTTGACACTTTGACAGCCCAAATTTACTTTAATGAGGTCCTGCAACTAGTACTCCTATATTTTTTAAATGCACACTCCAGTCACTTTTCCAACAGGACAACACCCTTCCACATACTGATGCAGCTTGCTTTAAAGGCACAGATACTATGTCTTTGCCAGTCATATCGCAAGATTTATCCCCATTTGAAAATGTGTTGGATGCTATTAGATGCACCAACACTCCACCCCTACTGCAAAATCTGCAGGAACTGAGTAAGAATAATTAAGCTACAAGTATTGCAAGTCACCATCAAGACATCACAAATGCAGTAATTAAACAAAGAACAACAAATGGGCAACTGAGTTTTCAAATGTGGACCATATGGGTAGGTAAGTAAGTAGTAAATTTCTTTCAAATTTATTTCAGAACTATGTGAGGAACTGATCATTTTTTGTCATATTGGCCCTTTAAATTGACAGTCCTTCATTTGGCTGGTAGAGTGTATCCCACATTTGGCTGGAGGGTGGAGTTTCTCCACAGGCTTTATGGTTGGATATTCATGGTCATCCTTTCTACAGCATGGTGCTTATGGCTTGGAGGCAAGCGCTTAACCTCACTCTGCTGCAGTGTGCAATAACACAACCTGGCTTTCTTTAATGGATGTGTTGCGCTCTAAATCGATCACAGTGCACAAATGTGTCCAGACAAAGGTCTAATTATGCATAAAACATTTCATTTTCCCCAGATGAGAAGAAGAAAAATGTGGAAGGTTTTCTCCTGCTTGGTGTCTGGGATCTGTAAAGGTCGGGTTATAGAGAGGCTCTCCAGCAACTGATGAAGTTTAAGAGACAGGTCAGTTAGAGTTGACCTATAAAAGTGACACTCTACTTTAGCTTCTCCATCTCTCTTTCTCTCTCTATCTCTCTTTCTGATTCTCTCTTTTTCTCTTTCTGTTATCCTTTATTTATGCTCTTTTTGTCTCAGTTTCTTCTTTCTCACCCTTTGTGTGAATAAAAGGTTCTTTGCATTGAGAGGCTTATTCCACTTAATGGAGAATGTGCTGTAGGGCGTTCTATGTAGAACCATTGTAATGTATGTAGGGTTCTGTATGGCAGCAGAATGGGTTCATCTATTGGTTTGACATCAATCGTGTACTTATAAAAGAACCTTTTTAAGTACCATATAGAATTTCAAAGAGGTTCTATATAGAGCCCCCTGTACCACAACCTTTAATCATGCAAAGAACCCTAGAAAATCCTCCATTTCAATCGTGTACATCATTTTACCTCCATGTCTACTTCTCTGTCCCTTATTAACCCCCTGTGTTCTCACTCCATCTCTCTCTCTCTTACTCTTAATCTCCCCCTCTATTTCAATCTCTGTCTGCATCTTTCTGTCTTTCTTTGTACCTTCCATAGTCTTCCCCAGTCTCTTTCTCGATCGTCCTCAGTCTTCTCTTCTTTCTCAATCTCTCTCTGTCTCTGTCTTCCTGCATCTCTCTTCTCTAACTCAATCTCTTTCCTCTCTCCCTCAGTTATTCTCTATTTAATTTATCTAGGTCTCACCCTCTCATTTACCTGTATTTAATTTGTCTCTACCCTCCTCTTTCTCTCCTCTTCTGTGTTCATATATCTTTCTTTGTCTTCCATAGTCTTCCGCAGTCCCTCTGTCTATCCTGTCTCTCTTCTCTAGTTACATCTTTCTTCTCTCTCTCTCTTCTCCTGTCTCCACATTTCTTTCTTTCTTTCTTTCATTCTTTCTGTCTTCCCTAGTCTCTCTCTCCATCTTCTCTCTTCTCTAGTTCAATCTTTCTTTGCTCTCTCTCTCTCTCTCTCTCTCTCTCTCTCTCTCTCTCCTCTTCTTCCCCCTTACTTACTTACTCGTTCAGATCCTCATTCCCTCTCTCTCCTCCTCTGTGTGCGGGCAGTTCAGAACAGAGGGCTCCACGGTCCAGTTCTCTCTCTCCAGCTCGGAGACCCCCCCGCCCCCGGTCCCCCCCGCTGCGCGCGCTCCTCACTGCGCGGCCGCTGAAGCTGGACGGACGGACGGACGGACACGCGCAGGCCGCCGAGGACTTACACGGCGTGCGCGCGCTCCCACACCTGAGCAGAGTTACTGGACATGCTGTAAGCTGGTCAGAATGGGAACCAGAGGTAAGAAAGTGGAGTTTGAGCATCATTGCAGCTGGAATAAGTCAGAAACTGCGCGCTTTAGTGCGTGAAACGCGTGTGAGGTGTGAAACGCGGGACAGTGCTCACTTTCGGGAGGGACTGTGTTTACATACTGTTTCAGGAGGTGCAGAGAAGTTAGGCACAAACGTACACTGTTTACGAGCGACTGTTTTACGAACGAAGCGAAGTTTCTTCAGCTTAGTCTCATTCAAAGCCGCGCAGGGACACTTTCCCAGCCTCGGCGCTTCAGGGAGAAGAGAAGCACGCGCCGGCTCGATGCGCTTGGGTACCGGCGCGCGCTCAGCCCTCTAGACCTGTATGAGTCATTACGCAGCGCGCGCGCGCCGTGCACGAGCTCTGCGTGTGCACTTCACCTACAGGTTCCTCTCTCCGCCTGAAAGCTGGGCTTGTGAAAGGAGTCAGACTGTAAGGCGTGAAGAGTGTGTGCTTGGTGATGAGCAGCTATCTCTAATCCACATAAGCCAGTGGCTGATGCAGGGCTGCAGCCTGAAGCTTTGCATGCATTTCTTCCTTTCAGGGCAGAGAACGCTGTTGTGCCACTGGAAGATAAAACACACTGGGGATTTTGCACACAGCATAAGTGGGAACCGGCTGCATCCTCCCTTATAGAATCAAAGACAATTCATATAGCCCCCCCCCTCCAAACACAGACACACATACACAAACATAAACAGACATAAACACATCAGCAGATGAGCTGAATAATAATGACAGGCTTCCCTTTCTCCCCAGATTAAAAGAGGAGTTCAGAAAGCTGGGATTGATAAAGGTTTAAATGAACAATGCAAGGAGAGTTTTACACTCCTGACAGCCCTGTAAGCTTTACACACACTTGTCTGACCTCATACTCACAGCTGGGGTCTGTAGGTGTCAATGGTGATGCACACGTATTTTGGTGCTCATGTTTGTGAGAACAGATAAGAATAATTATTAGGTAAAATTATAATCTATCTAATAGTTTATGCATTTGTTTTTAAAGTTTATCTATCTATCTATCTATCTATCTATCTATCTATCTATCTATCTATCCAATCTTTATTTTCAATAGTACATATGTTTTTTAATATCTAAACTTTATTTTTGATAGTTTTCTGTAATTGTTTTTAATATTTAATATCTACCTATATATTATATATAACTTATCTATCTACCTCTCTCTCTCTCTCTCTCTCTATCTCTCTCTCTCTCTCTCTCTCTCTCTCTCTCTCTCTGTATATATATATATATATATATATATATATATATATATATATATATATGCTTAATTTTATAGCTTAATTCTATAAGAATGCAGCCAAAAAGTAAAGAACACAGGAAAGTCATGTTTGACTACTCAATTGGTTAGACCCTTTAGACAATTGGACAACGGGGGTCTGAGTATGCCCTCATCAAGCGGAAGGTTTGACTTTTTATGATATAGCAGAATAACATTAAAAAAACTGATTTCTGGGGGAAAAGTGACAGTAAGAGCACATGGAAAATTAACTGTTAGTGAAAGAAGTGACTGAAAGTGGAAAGAATATGAAGAAAATGAAAATATTTAATTAAGAATGGAATGTAAATATGGGCAGTTTTGCCACTGAAATGTAAATTAATGGGTGGAGCTAATCATCATAGAGCATTCAGCAAGCAGAGGTGTTAGATCTGTGGTGCCTTCACTTTTGAGAATCGATGTGCTGTCCATGCTTTTTACAGTCATTTATTATGATTTGATACAATGTAACAAACATGGCAGCATGATGGCACTGTGTGTATCAACAGCTCCAGGGGCTGAGGGTTGTCTTTGAGGAGTATGTATTTGCCCTGTGTTTGTGCGGGTTTTCTTCAAATTCCAAAAAATGTATGTGGCATGTGAGTTTGGTATCCTGTGATGGACTGGCACCCTGTCCGCGTGGAATATTTTTTTTACCCAGTGATTCTAGGTAGGCTACGGGGCCACTGCAAATATCACTGGGTTGAAGAAAACGATTAAATTAACAGAACATTGGACATATTCAAATTATGCCAAAAAGTAAATAGGTTTTATAGTTGTTTGAAAAAAGGGTTCTTTCACTTTGAATATTAGCAGAACTCTTTTTAGTGTTGTATTGAACCATTTTAAAATAGATGTTTATAGGAGGTCTATAAGAATCATTTAATTAGGCAAGGAACCATTTAACCATTCAGGTGACACATCAAGTGTTTATGGTTATAGAGACATAACCTTTAATAAGGGACCCTCGAAGGACCATTTCTGTGTGTATTTATTACAATAAACTATATTAAATAAGTAAGTAAACAAACAATGAAGTAAATAAGTCAGCAAATAAACAACCAACCAACACTCATCCTGTTGGTATTAAATAGTAGTCAAATCCACAGTGATTTATCAGCTCTAATTTATTAATGTATTTGTTTGTTCATCTGTTGCTTTGTTTCTATAGCTAGCAATAAGGGTAACAGACTGTCGGACAAAAACTGATTAAAATAAATGTCTCGCTTTCTACTGGCTTGTGGATTTTGCTGATATTTGGTACTCATGGATGATGGATGAAGGCTTAATTATTCCTGATATTTATTTATTTATTTATAAATAAATAAATAAACCACACAGAATAATTAATATCAGCAAAATCCACAAGCCAGTTGAAGTACAGTTTTATTTATTCTAATCAGTTTTCTTCCAACAGTCTGTTGCCCACACTGCTTTACACTCGATGTAATGCGGATTTTCAGACTATCCAAAGCTCTGCTGTTTCATGTCATACTAATGTTAAGGCTGGACTGATGGTCAGCAGCCTGGTGTGGTGTGAGAGGTTTCCGGAGTCAGTCTATCAGTGCCGGTCCCCTGGGTGCCTTCAGTGGCTTAGTGGCCTGGCCCTAATGAGTGTCCAATACAGGACAGAAGCAAACCAGAGCAGCAGTGAAACAGGAGGCCAGAGAAAGTGCTTTTGACCTTTTACCCACCTCTCTGTGAAGAAATAGCCAGAGGGAAGAAGAAAAGGTGTAGTGGTGTTATAGTGAGCCTACACTGTTGGGGTGCCTGCTTGAGATGTGAATGGTTTCTGAGTAACAAAATTTAAAACAACTGGCAGATTGTTTCCTCACTAAAGCATCTTGTTGTAACTCACGGCTTTGTGTTGGGATTGTAAATGTTTCTTGTGATCCATAAACATCAAAGGTGTTAAATTATTCACAATCTACTGACTGTTACTTCTGTTCAGACACACAAACAGTGGGAATTGTCACAACCCATGCTAGTCCAAACATTCTCCCTTTCTGTCTGTCTATATCTGTCTACACTGTATGGACAAAAGTATTGGAATACCTGCTAATTCACTGTTTCTTCTTGAATCAAATGCATTAAAATTCATTATGCATTTGTTGGAGCGTTACTGTAAGGATTTGATTGCATTCAGCAACAGCAGCATGTTAGTGAAGCCAGAATGTTGGATAATTATCACCCCACCCTATCCCCAACTTCTGAACGTATCCCAAAACGCTTATTCTGTTGACAGTATTTCTGCAGAGGGACTCGGCAAGCTCTGTGTGCATTTGCACATCTGTGTCAGCAATGGGTGCAACTTAAAGTATATCAGTGATTAAATTAGAAAGGGTGTCCATGAACATTTAAACATATAGCACATCTATTTATGCTTCTTCTGCCAGTCTGTCTGTCTATCTATCTGTCATTTTCATGTTTATTTATAAGATATATTATATTTTATATATGAACATATAGACTGAATTCAAACACAGCATTAATATGAGTTATATGCCAGCTGACTGATGATACAGGAATGTAAACCCTATTATGAGTCAGTTCATTAGCAGAAATCAGAAGGACAGTTGCTTAAAAATCTGTGAACAGCAGTGTGAAAAATGACCACAGGAACCCAATTTGCAGCTCCTTCACCCCGTCTGCACCATAACGGAGCATCATTATCCTCACAGATCTTTATCACAGGGCTGCCAGCTGGAAGCACAGCATAAAGCTGTTGTAATGAACCAAGCACCTGGACCTCAGAACAGTGGAACAAAAACAGTAATGCTGTCTGCTGATTCACCTTTTAATTGCTTTTTTATGTCTGGGTGACTCTTGTGGCAAAATCCAAAAGCAGCTTTCAACACGTGGTCTGAGTTTACCTGTTCATTTTTTACCCAGCTTTCTTCCCAATTTAGTTATGACCATTTCCACCCACTAGCTAGGAGTCACCCATCACATACAATTACACAATGGTGTAGATTTGCTTTTGAAATTGGTGGGGACCTATGAATCTTAATTCATACTTTAATTCGTGAATTATATAATGTTTAAGTAATGTTAAACTAATGACTGACAAAGAAGTGGTTTAGACTTTAGTTTACTTCAGCCATAGTGCAAATGAAACAGGTCTCATGCATCAGCAATAATAAATAAATAATGGAGCTGCATCTCCACAAAACCAGCAAAGTAACAAACAATAGCTACAGACAATTTTAGCCTGCTGTATGCTGTGTGCCATAGCCTGTCATGCTTTAATGTTATCATTTCATTTCATTAGAGAAATTGACTTCGTGACTTACATGTTTCTTTGAGAAATAGCCCTTTATGTTTTTATGTTCAGTCTTACATAGTAAGTCTCGTATATGACTGGAGATCTGGGATGCCAGGCCCAGCAAAAATCCAGCCCAAACTCTGTCTAAATCCTGCTCTATAGAAGCTGAAGCTCAAGGTGTCACAGAATCAGAAAAAAGAAAAAAAAAACATTCAAATTATATATTTCACAAGAACTCTTAGTGTAGCACCTTTAAACCTCCTGCCAATCTTACATTGTTTTATTTTATGATCTAATTGTTAATCATTTTTGTTTACAGTGCTATTTGCATTATTTTCATTATCTTTTTAATATTATATTATTTTTACAGTAATTTCAAATCAAAAGCATTTAATAGTAACACTATAGTAAGACTAAAAATTTAATTTGCCTCCTTTTCTGTTCTTCCCTGTATACGCTTCTATCCTACAATCTTTTTTGTTGGTTAACATTTTTTCTTTCCATTACCTGGTCATTTCTGAATTCCTGATCATTAGAATTTCAGGTTACATGAAGAGGTGTTTTGAACTATTGGACAGTACGTCCCACCCACGATCTATTGTCACAGAAGTTCAAACTTGTGCTGTTTATTGTTGTCTTTTCGTCTTTCAGGACTCCTCCTTTCCAAACTCTCATCAGCAACACATCACCAAATATCATTTTCATTTTTCTACTGTTTGTAATAAAATAATTTTGTCAGATAGGGTAAATTAGTGAAAGTAGCCCAATAAAACTCACCCTACAACCTTTGGTTGATGAGGTCTACACACTTGGAGAACAATGATAACTACCAGCTACCAATTCTTTCATTTAACAGCACCATACTGAGTAATAGGGGAAGAGGGTGGGTCTACTCTCCCAGCAAGAATTATGCCATCTCAGCACTCCTAGTGTCCTGGTACATATGTGATAGAGGTTGTAGCTCAAGGCCAATTTTGTGGGACATTTTCGTAGTTTAATAAGTACACTTATTCTCAATCTTCATTATTTAGTATTTATAGGAGACAGTTTCACACGCCAGATGTTGTTATTTTCAGCAGATCTTAAGATTCTCAAAAATGTATTATGCTTAATCAAAACATTGGCTTTGTAATACAGTTCAAATCTCAGAAATCATGTTGGTAAATTTATTATCCAGAGTGTTTTTCAGATGAAAATAAAATAAATAATTTAATAATAAATAAATAATGACCAGATGCTGAGTTATTTGTAGTCATTCGTTTGACAAGGATAGGACAAGGGAATGGGCGTGTGGCCACAAAAAGTTAGCACGAGGACACACACAAGGGTACTGCTTGTGCATAGGGCCCAGAATTTGGTACTATGCCCTTGGACCCCAGGTGTGCAGCAAAGCCGTGGCCAGCACGGGTGTCACCCCATCACCTTACCACCACAATATTTATAATAATAATTTCTAAAAATACCTGACAGTAGTTAAAATATAACAACCTGAATATCCTTTTTTGTTATTTCTGTAAATATTAGTATTATCCCTTCTCAGACCTCTACAAACTAGCTAAGGATATTAGATAGCTAAGCATTTTTGTCACTCTGAATATGAGCCATGAATTTCATAAATGTAAATGCAAATGGCCCCACCCTTCTCATTTTCCTCTATAACCCAATATCTGGATCAGTGATGTCATTAGCCCCACCCCCTTTGCTGATCAGTCAGAGTCTGCATGCAGGTTGAGCATGTACTTGTGGGCAGAGAACTGGAAGTACTGGAAGGCTCCTTTGGTATTTAACCTGGGATTTAATTCATCCAGAAATGAGCAAACCTTAGCTGTTTTCTGAGCTCGGGTTTTTTATGATGTCTCATATTAAAGCCAGTTTGTTTTGATATGTGTATCTTGTCAAGTTACTCTGATCGTAAGTTATGAAACCTGCAAAATTCAGATCTCGGATTCTAAGAGTTAAGGCTATAAGCGTTTTTACTAGTGGGCTGTATGTCAATGGAGCATTTAATAAATATTTAATTTGGTTTCAAATCAGAAACTTGATGTTGTTCTTGGTTGCAGTTCAAGAACAGAAACATTAAAGTATTGGTTCTGTTCAGAGTGAACTGATTAAATTTTTTATGCATTTCCAGAGGCATGACTGAAGCTGTTCTGAAAAGGAAATGCAATCCAATAGATATATTGTCTAGTTTTTGTGGGACTTTTATTTGCTGGGGATTTGGAGATGCAAAGCTATTTTAAAAGCTGCATTCTGCATCTGACACTGTATGAACCATTGGTTTTAGAGCAATAGGAGGATGAATGAGGCTTTAAAAGCAGCGGCCCTGTAGCAACATTTCAGGACAATCTATTGGGAAGATGAAGCACTCCGGCCTGAACTGCTGACCCTGTTATTGAAGAATATTCCATCCCTGTGTAGCAGATACCACCATTTGACATGCTTTTAGGGGTGCTGTGATTCTGATCATAAAGTCTCTTTTGAAATGGAGTCCTTCTGCCTGTACAGTTACCATTAGGTAATTGTAATAACAGCTCCTTGCACCATGCTTCATTGTATTGCCTTGGTGTGCTGATGTTTAACTTTGAAAATAATCACATGGCCATGAGAAAATGTGTCATCTAGGACAAGATATTGTCAGTTTGAAGTGTAGGAAGCATAGGAACCGTAGCAACGGTAAGAAGCATATGAACCCTTTGTGGGTTGGTCTTATAAATTACACGGCCCATTTACTGTAAGGTCTTCCATATCCAGGCCTCAAAGGCCTCATTCCAGTCCTCATCTTTTGCACTACTTTTGTTCATACAGCCCATGATTACTTTGGGTGTGCTGTGAGCTGCAGTAGATCAAAATTATTGACCAGCTAGAGGTCCAGAGAGGGCTGAGCCTGAGATCTCAGCTCTCAGTAACCAGCAAGGTCCAAAGCAAAAGCAGAATGGTTTATGTTCCTTGGGCTGTTTCACATCATTGGAACACACCCCCTATTTTCATGAGTGGACCAATAGAAATGCTCCAAAAGTGCTTACAAACCTTTTTTGCCTTCTCCTGCAAAGTTTTGGAGATACTTTAGATGAAAGGGAGATGTGACATTTATTAAGACATTGTTGAAAATAAGGTTAACTGAATGGCAACCAGGAAAAACAATAAGCAAATGAAACATTTCAAGCAGATTTAATCATCTTTAAAGAAGCCTGTCCTGAAAATTAGGTTTCCCCATTGATCAGTATTCTAGCAGCCCTGCAGTGCTGTAGGTAACAGCATTTAGGGAGTGCATTGGGAGGTAAAATTTTGATGGGTGAGTCAGAAAAATGCTCAAACGTCCAGTATGTTTGCCTATGGCCATGTTATTGATGATTACTGTGAGTCATATTAGAGGCCTCTGATGTGCAAATGCATTGCACAGTGTTTTCTGAACTGCCTTTGAACTGTGCCTCTATGCCAGGAACATAAACACTGGTTTCATCATGTGGTGTTCATGTGGAGAAAAACCTGTCAACCAGAGTAATAAAACATTTAATGTTTACAAGTAGTTGTTACATGTTGTTCATGGCTTTATCGTTCACTTCGAGGTTGCCAGAGGGTAAAGGCCCATCTCCACCTGCTGCATCAAAAATGAAGGCGCTACAAATTTTTCTAAAAGAGACGTGAGTGTGAAAATTCTTTAAATTGGTAAAGAACCTTTACCTCAATGTCTTTAAACCTTTAAAAGTTTTTTTTTACGCAAATATCTCTTATACAAAACTGCATTATTTATTTTTAAGAGTGTAATTGATGGGTCTTGTTGCCAAATGTATTGAATGTCAGTTATGTCAGTTCTTGTCTTCCAGTGAAATATGTTGAGATTGAGTTTTAAACACTAGGAAATGTGAATGCTATGTAATAAATTCTGAGGATTCATTTTACTTTTAAAAGCTTTTGGAAAGTTTTTTGCCTTCTACTGTAAAATTACTATTTTGGAGACACTAGGTTAACCCTTAACCATTTAGGAATTATGCCTAATTCTTACAGTCCATCCATTTTATATAATTGAAATAAGAAATAATTGGACAAACCATTATTTGAATTACTGAATTGTGCTAAATTTTGTTATTGTGATATACTCCTCTTTTAAGAGATGGTGTTTGACCTGCGTTTTGTAAAGATCTGATGCTACTATAGCATTTAATCTGGCAAAAGATTGTGATAAATATTGTGTATCATGAAAATGTCTTTAAATATGATTTAAATATGATGACATTATATTTTAACCATATCGTCCACCCCTAACCTACAAGCTAATTCTATGCAGTCAATGACTGCCTATAGTCTGGAACCCATGGGCATCGCATGCAGCAATTAACTGAATCCAAGCAGAAAGTGCAGTTCTGTACTCTGCAGATTTCACTCTGCTTCTGCTATCAACAATTACATCATTAAGAAACATCACTGATTCAAGCTCAATACATGTCCGTGCCACAACACTGCCTCCACCATGTATGATGGATGTGATATGCTTCAGTTCGTGAGTCATTCCTTTTTTTAATCCATATTTAAGATAACCATGCTTACATCTTTTCAGACAAACATCTTTTCAGAACTGATTGGTCTATTTTAGATTGACCAAATGTAGACAATGCAAAAGTACAAAATGTGAGTTAGGAGAACTTTTGACTTGACCAGGTTAAGTTGGAAACTGCTCTGTAATTGGTTATTTTATCTTATCAATTACTTGGTTATATATACTAAACTATTGGGGCTTCGTCCATATATTGTTTCTTCTGAAATATATAATTTGTCCTGAAATCAAGTGTATTAATTAGACTTTATCCCGCTTTTGTCTGTACTGTGCAGGGAAGGCTTAGATTTTGGAACATTGCTTTGAGGATTTGATTGCATTCAGTGATAAGAGGGTTAGTGAGGTCAAGATGTTTGATGATCATCACCCCACACTATCCCCAACTCCCCATCTCATCTCAAATACTGGATGGAAAACATCTGTTCAGAGAACACAATGAGAGCACATGGGAGGCTTTACTAGTTCATATACTGTATTATGAAAATGTTTATTTTTTTATATATTCATTAGATATTATTTATATTATATTCATTACATTTAAAGTAATGTGTTTCAAGTTTTTCAAGCTTTTGTTTTATTTTAATAATTTTGTTAATATTTTAATACTGTAATTTGTTATTTAGTCAAACCTGAATTGAAATGTTGTAATAGTATCCGATAATGGATTTCTATAAGCCATCCTGATCAAAAGTATGAAATATGTCACTTTACATGAAATTAATATAAAATCTGACCACAATATTCAAATTTTCTGAAATGCACTAGTATTTCCCACTAGCCAATTCTTGGCTTTAGGCATATCGGCAAATATGTTTATCTGCTCCAGAGTCCTGTTCTATTGGCAGTACCTCTCTAAAGGCACTAGATATGCTATGTGTGTGCATTTGAATGCATTAATTCCAAGGGATATCCATGGATATCTAGATGTACAACAACCATAACATTATGACCTCTGCCTTGTTCTTAGTTTCACTGTCTATTTTATCAGATCCTCTTACCATACAGGAGTACTTTAGTTCTTTAATTACAGATTATAGTCATCCTTTTCTCTCATCCTGTTCTTCATTGGTCAGGACTCCACATTGTGGGTCATTCTGAGCACTACTCTACCTTCTAGATGTAAAGTGCTCACAGGATGCTGTTAAGTTGATATTTCTGGTTGGTGACCTATTCTCAGTCCAGCAGTTACACTGAGGGGCACAACACTGCTGTGTCTGATCCACTCATATAGTACAACACAGACTAACACACCATTGTTTAAAAACAACTGGATAAATGTATGCAGAGAAACAGATGGACTAGAGTTGGTAATCATAGAACTACAAGGTGCTCCTATATGGTCAGTGGAGCTGATGAAATGGACAGAAAACAGGAAGTAGTCATAATGCTGTGTCTGTTCAGTGTATAGTGTAAGATGTAGGGGATGTTCAAGATAAAGTGACACATTATTTCCCACACTGTGAGGGTCTGACTGTAATAAGAACCTCATTTTTGGGGAGAATGTCCACTGCTCTACAATGGATGCATTGTAACATAGCCAATGTGCCTATTATATGTCACCATCGCAACAACAAGTAAAGTGTCTTGCTGTATTATTGAATCCTTCCATTATGTTTAGCAGCTTCAAGTGATGTTCCATCAGCGTGAAAATCATATTTACGAGGTTGCTCCAGAGCCTCGTGTCTCCTCACATTACCATTGGATCCAAAGCCTGTGCCCGTTTACAGAAAGAGAATTCAATTAGGTCTCAGTGAGTGATGAAACCTCTTTCAAAACAATTAGTTTGCAATATTGAATATGACTCTTCATTTCAGGAGAATGATGACAGATTTCTGTACCACCCACACAAACATCAACACATACATACATACATATAACAAGCACATATCCTCAATCCCCCCACACCCCCTCCAGATGAGAGTGAGGGAGGCATATTTCTGCACAAATTTCATATTCAGTTTTTCAATATGATTGCTATCATCCGAGTGGTGATTTTAAGGGATGTGAGAGAGCGAAGGACCTTCTGGATGGTACAGCCACAAACCAAGAGGAAGGGGGTAGGGGAGGCAGGGAAATATGATAAAACTGGCAAGATTTGGTTTTGCTGACAAATTCAATATTCACTGCCTACTGTAAATGCTATCAAAAGGCAGCGTGTGCAAAAGAGCAGCAGCTTTGGGGCCTGCAGGAGCTATTTGAGAGAGCGTCAGCACACGTGTGGGAAAACAGACCTTGCACTCATTTACACAAATATAGGAGAAAGCTGCTAGGCTGTTAGACACACTGTCTGGAGAATGTTGTTTTACAGCCAGCAAAATGTACAATTTAGACCAAAATCTAAAACGTGACATATATAATATTAATCAGTATTTCTCTATCCAACTATTTCTGAAAATGTTGTGTCCACACAAAAAAACATGAAACAGCCCTTAAATACTTGTATGAACATGCTAGCCCAGCATGGGATGCTAATATCTCATAAAATTTGATGTCGCAGTCATGAAAGAATGTTGCATACCAGTCAAAAGAAACCAAAATGCAGAACTTTTCCTTTACAGTTTGTTGTTGAAACAGCAGGTCTTTAGAACTCAAAACCCCAGTTGTAGCAGGAAAAACCTTAAAATCTGGAAAAAAAAATATACTGCACAATGTGCAAGTCTGTGGAGGCCCCTATAGTAACATCCATAAATGCAAAATAATTTGTGATTGTGAACAAGTAAGACCTCATTCTTGGAGGATTGCCACCTCAATCATTGTAATGTAGTTATTCTAGTTTTGCTTATAATGTGTCTCTTTTTTGCCTTAGCCACAACTTAATTTTATTTATGTGTGATGTCATGTTAGGAGCTCTGTACAAGTCAACATTGTTAATATAAGTTTTTACCCTTCTGCATGAGCTTGCAAACAAAATTTAAAACCCAGCAGAGGGCACTGAAGTCTAATTCACATTATTTCAGACATGACACTGAAATAGAGTTGGGTACCAAAGTCAGTTCTTTTAAGGGAACTGACTGAATTATATTGGTTCTGCCAAGTTCCCATTCACATTACACATTTGGTGCCAAATGTCAGTAGTAACGTGTAACACAGTCAGGTCAATGGTCGAAAATGAGCTGAAAGCAGTTTTAAGTGTAGCTACATTTTTCAAAGTTTGACATAGACAACACTGCAATCTTTGTAATACGAAATGCAAAGCTGGTCATGGCAACACCAACAGATGGCCAAACAGAAAATTGATCTAAAAGCTAAAAGTGTGCAGTATTTGATAGCATGAACGTGGAGTTCCCCACAACAGCTGCCACTAATATTAGCAGCATACCTGCAGCTACTGTCAATGAAGCATGCAGGTGAACCAGGAAATAACTGCTAAAGTGGAATACAGCTTTAGAGCTGCTGTAGTCTTTTACACCATCTGGTGGGGACAGTTCCCTAGATATTGGTGGGGACATGTCAATCTGTCCGTTCTAATTCTACGCCCCCATGGATCAAACTGTTGGTGGGCACAATTCAATAATCGTTGGATATTATTGGAAATGAGTCACCTCGGTTCATGTTAAATCTACACCCTTGCTCTACAGTACCATTCATAATTTCTGGTGTGGACTGGAGCCACTCAGAATTGAGCAGTGGACCTATGTTTGCTCCTTCTTCTCCTTATTCTTTTGGAATGATTTGGGGAGTTGGGGGTGAGGTGGGGGTGGGCTTCCCTGGGAGACTATTTTTAATACCCTTTATTTCAGATGAAACTATGTATGAGCTGGTGTCCAAATACCTAGGCCTAGGTTGTACATTAGGCAAGAATACTGCATATATAATTCTGCAAATACAGCAGTTTGTGCTGTTTCTAGGCAGAAACTGCTAAACTGATAAAATATGCTTTGAATTAAGTTACACTTATACACGTACTGTATATAGTGCCTTTTTAGATACCAAAGGTCATTTTAATATCAGAATTCAGCACTTAACCAACACACACCCCAACAAGAAGAGGCTACTGACAATGAACATCTGCCTGAAGGACTGAATCAAGCATTAGTGGGAGTTCACCCAGGAAACAGTGCCAATCTATATCTGGGCATTCAGTTAAACATTCACTCAGATACATACCAGGGCAGTTTAGAGTAGCCAATTTACTTGATCTCCATTTTTTTGGAACGTAGGAAGCTGGCATCGCCAGAGGATACAAACATGGAGAACATCGAAATGCCAACCAGATAGGGCCTTGAACCCAAGACCCCAGTGCTGGGAGGTGAATGAGCTAACCACCAAGTCACTGTGCTGCCCAATAGACTTTTGGGTCTATTTTAAATGTGTAGTTTAAAAAATTTACTATGTGTGTCAAGAAATAGCATAATAGCGAAAACAGACCAAGATACAGAGGTACTTTTTCACTGCATGTTGTTCAAGCAGCAGGTGTCAAAACTGTACCAGGAAAAGGATTAAATTTACACAAAAAGACTCAAAACCAAAATGGAGTAAGGAAACTAAAGTTTTAACTTCTCTATTACAGTGTTACATGCCGTATAAAACCTCTCCTCCCTTTCCTTCTTGTAACAAAAATCCGCAAACCTGCTCCTCCCTCTCTTCCAAACTCATGCTCACTCTGTTCAGCAAGGGTGGTGGGTCCAGCTTCAGTTTTTATCAGCTACATTTGATGTTTTTAGCATTCCCCTTCTTGTCTCAGCTCACAGCAGCATGGTCGACACTTTTGCTGCTGTTTGTGTGTGGGTGGGTGGCCGAGACACAGAGAAAATGCTACATTTTAAAAAATGCCTGTATTCTTCTAGACAGGGGCTGAGATGTTTACACTGAAAAAAATAGATGTTGCATTTATTTGATAGAAATGTGGGCAACATTCTGCATGAATAAAACACATTTCGTCAAAGCAACTGTTGCCAGATATGTCAGCAAATGACATAATCGCACTGATGTAATATGTTTTATACATGTGGAAATGATGCACACATTAAAATCAAGTAAATTCAGTGCATCATTTTTCAGTGCTGGAGGGAGGTCAGCTATGAATGTGACATGCTGGCTTCTCGCTCTCTTTCCTTCCCTCGCTTTCTTTCTCTGTCTCACACACACACACACACACACACACACACACACACACACACACACACACACACACACACACACACACACACGGTTAATAATTAGAGACAGTTTCTTCTACTACAGGTATTCACATTAAAGTCACTATGGTTAAAGTGCATTTCACACAATATTTTCCTCCATCCACACTATTCTACAATATTCTCATCCATTCACACTGTTCTATGATGTTTTTCTCCATTCACACTGTTCTACAATGTTTTATTTCAAGCACACATTCTATAGTGTTATCCTTAATTTGTACTGTTCTAAAATGTCCTCCCCCTCCTTTCACACTGTTCGGTATTGTCCTACATCCACACTGTTCCACAGTGTTCTCCTTCAATAACACCATTCTACAGTGTTCTCCTTCATTCATACTGTTCTACAATGTACTCCCGTTCCATTAACACTGTTCTACAATATTATCATCCATTCACACTGTTCTTCAATGTTCAGTTCCATTTACATTTACATTTGCTGCATTTAGCAGACGCCCTTATCCAGAGCGACTTACAAAAGTTCTATTCACAATGTTCTACAATGTTCTCCTCCATTCAAACTGTTCTCCTCCACCCACACTGTTATACAATGTTCTTGTTCATTCAGAGTGTTCTGCAATGTTATCCTCCATTCATACTATTCTACAACATTATCCTCCATTCACATTGTTCTCCAATGTTATCCTCCAATCACACTATTCAGGCTACGCCACTGGTCACCAGTAGGGGGCTGGGGAAGTGTAGTCAGAGAGCTGCTGGGAACAGCTCCCAGAACTTGGTGTCCCAAATGCCTCAGCACTGATTACTGGTGATCATTGATCAGACACACCTGCTGGGCCCTGTATTAAAGGCTCACACAAACAGTGGTTCAGTGCTGCACCTTTGTGGGGGGCTGGCAGGTTTAGGAGAAAACACAAACGAAAAGACACAGAAAATACAAAAGAAAAGATAATATAAAAATAAGGGGGGAAATGGAATATTGCTTCTGTGCTGATTAATCTGCTTTCTGTTTCCTTTTGCCTTTTGGTTTGGGGCTGCCTTTTGGTTTGCTTTTCGTCCCTCCAGCATGAGGGCAGCTTTTGGTGTTTTGCTTTCTCTTAATTAAAACCCTTTTGTATGCCATCTTGGCTTCTCCTGTGTTTGCCCTTTCCCGCCAAAACCCAAAATGGATGGGTTCTATAATCCTCTTTTGTTCTTCGAGCCTCTCTTTAAAAGGCGCTGTTTTGCCAGCTTCTCCACTGTAGCCCCAGTGCAGTGGCAGAGAGCTGGTTACTACAGCAGCCTGGTTCAAATCCAATCTGTCACATCAAGCACTTCACATACCTTATACATAATAAATATATATATATAGTATAAATATGAACTTATTGTTATAAATAACCTTAACCACATAAAAATCCACTTATATATAAAGTTAAACTGTAACGCTGTGCTTCGGTCAACCCCCTTGATCATCCCGCAACAAAAAGGTGCAGCCAGTCATGGACCCAGCAGAGCTGGAACCACTTAAACACGCCCTGCAGCATCAGGCTGAGGCTGTGCATGATACATTTTATAACCTAGTAGGGCAAGGAAGGCAGACAGCACCAAGTCTCCTTGAACTTTCTCAAGGCTCTTGCTCTGAGTACGTCATAGACTTCCAAACCCTAGCTATAGAAAGTGGCTGGAATGAGGGAGCCTAGATGGCCGTCTTCCAGAAGTGGCTTAATGGGAGGCTCAAGGATGAACTGGCCACATAGGACCTGCCCACAACCTTTTCTGAGCTTTATGACGTGTGCATCAGCATTCACCAAATTCCCATAATACGGGAAATGCAAGGGCTTCTCCCGGGCAGGGAATCTGGGACTAGCCTCCATCTAGAGGTCACACTTTCATGAAGCTCCAATAGACCCATCAAAATACAGGCCTATGTGGATTCTGGGGCTGCAGGGAGCTTCCTCCCTTGCTCTGACCTTTGGACTGCCAGTAGCAAGTCTGGACCACACATTGCCTATTCTTGCTATTGATGGATGAACACTGGGGTCTGGTCCAGTCTCACACCGAGCCTCTTAAATTATGAGTGAACTTCCATTCTGAGCGAGTGGAGCTGTATGTCACCCAGGCCCCGCATCTTCAGTTAGTTCAAGAGTACCCCTGGCTTGAACTCCATAACTCTTGCATTGGTGTACTGGGTCAGTGTATGCATGGGGGCCCAACTACCAGGGCAAATGCTTGGGTTTTTTTGCACCCCAGTTCAAGGTACAGTCACCTCAGTCTCTGGCTCCAGCTGAACCTCAGCACAGACATAGGCATAGATATAGGCATAAAAATTTGTAAAACAACAGAGAAGTATAGCTAGCAATAAATATACTTTACTTTACTTTTACTGAGTTATGTGAGAATGGAGTTATGTGGGAATGGAGTTATGTAGGAATGGACGTGTGAGTAGGATACAAGCTTAGTGTTAGTATGAAGTCCATGCAGGTTAAATATTCTAAGCTTGCAGCTGAGTCTCAGATGTGGGATGAGTGGGCATCTGGATACATTCGTCAGGATAAAGGATCACGAGAGGGCATGGACCAATATCAGCCAGGTAGCAGGGGCAGCTCAGGACATGAGGGGAGAGAAAATTTAGTGACCCCAGATAATCTGATGTAGCACAAAAAGAGAGTCCGTAGAGGAGGTGTTAACAAGCCTGTGTAAAGAGAAAAGTTTTTAGTGGTGATTTGAAGATAGAGAGTGTGTCTGAGGCCCGAACAGTAGCAGGAAGATTCCAGAGTTGGGGGGCTTTATAAGAGAATGCTTGTCCCCCCGCAGTGTTTGGAGGATGTAGGGCTCTGCCCCTGTATTGACTTATATGGTCTCAATGCCATAGTACTAAAATACCAAAACCCCTTCCCCTTATGCCCACTGCTTTTGAGGCACTCCTCCAGGCTTCCATATTTACCAAGTTGGACTTGTAGAGTGCCTGCAACCTCATTTACTTAAGAATGGGGGAGGTGTGGAAGATGGTATTCACCACATCTTCTGGGAGATCTGGGCCTGACTCTGCGCTGCTTGACATCTGCGCTGCTTGACATCTGTGAACCTTGCTTCCTGTGCAGGGCAGTTATCATGGACTGAGTATGCTCTTAATACTATATGCCATTAAGCACTGGGCTTGTCAGCCTTTGAATGCCAGTTTGGGTTTCACCTGCCCATGTTTGCTGAGGAGGAAGGAGAAGCAGGGGTCCCAGCAGCTGAACATTGTGTTTGACGGTGCTGTCAGGTGTGGCAAAATATTGTGTCTCCGTTCTGCTATTCACAAATGATGCGGTGCACTATCATTCCATCATGGCCAGCAAGTCTGACTCTCAAGCCATAACCTCCCACTCTGGATGAAGTCTTGTAAGTCTTGTTCAAGGTTGATCAGCATATCAATCCAGTTATGTACCGCCTGCTTTTGAAACAGAATATGTGGATCCACCCAATCTTTCATGTGTCACATCTGAAGCCCTTCCTATGCAGAGCTTCTATCCTTGGAGCAGAACCTCTAGCTCTGGGTCTCATAGATAATGCCCCAGCATACACGGTTTGCCGCTTGCTGGTCACTCGTTGAGTACATGGCAGTACCCAGTACCTCATAGACTGAGAGGGGTTTGGGCCCATGGAAGGGTCATGGGTGCCCACATATCACATCTTGGACCCAGATCTCATCTTTCTGGGCCATTCCTAGAGGACCTGTAAGGGTTTGTGCTACACCACTGGTTACCAGTAGGGTATGGGGGTGGGGTAGTCAGAGAGCTGCTGGGAACAGTCCACAAAAACTCAGTTTCCCAAATGGAAGGAAGGAAGCTGATTGGGCCATGTATAAAAGGCTCAGTGGCTCAGTGCGGCACCTTTGTTCAGGGGTGGTCAGTACAGTACTTTAGGAGAAAAGAAAAAAGAATAGATAAGACAAAAAAGAAGGGAATACACTGGAATATTGTTTCTTTGCGGATTTATCAACTTTCTGTTGCCTTTTGCCTTTTGGTTTGGTGCTACCTTTTGGTTTGCTTTTCATCCCTCCAGCATGAGGGCAGCTTTTGGTTCTTTGCTTTATCTTAATTAAAACTGTCTTGTAGAGCTATGCCATCTTGGCATCTCCTTTGTTTGCCCTTTCCCACCAAAACCCAAAACAGGTGGGTTCTGTAATCCTCCACTGTTAACACAGCAGCCTGAGTTCAAATCCCACCTGTCACATCAAGCCCTTCAATTCAAGTTAAGAAATGCCCTATCCTTGCACGATACTGAAAAGCTGCATGCCTTTATCACCTCAAGGTTAGATCATCGCAATGAACTATTATCAGTTTGTTCAAGCAGGAACCTAAATAGACTTCAGTTAGCTGCAGTCAGGGTCCAAATTATATATAAGTAGGTATCCATAAGTAGTAGTCCCCACCCCTTATGAGCCTGGTTCCTCCCAAGGTTTCTTCCTCCAGCTCTGAGGGAGTTTTTCCTTGCCACTGATTAAAATGAGCTAGTCAATAACAACTCTAGACATTATAACATTGGTGTTTGTTCAGTATGTTTTAGTCTTTTATAGGTCTGGAATTTTAGCTCAAACATATTGCTCCATGTATTAAAGGCATTGCAAAATTACTAAGAACATCTGCTCTTTCTCCTCTATTTGCTTGTTTCTCTCTATTTATTTTCTTCTCTCTTTTTTAACTACTAATCTATCAACACTCTATGGACAGAAGTATTGGAACATCTGCTCATTTACTGTTTCTTCCAAAATCAAGAGTATTAAAAAGAGTTTATCCTGCTTTAGTTGGAGTAACTCCACTGTTTAGATTTTGGAGCTTTGCTCAGAGAATTTGATTGCATTCATTACAAGAGCATTTATGAGATCAGGATGTTGGATGTTCACCATCCCCAATTCCCTAATTCATCCAGAAGAATTAATTCTATAAAACAGTCAAACTGTTCTAGCCCACACCTGGCATTAGACATGGTGCCAATAGGTTTATGTTTATCTGCTCCAGAAAGTCCTATTCTATTGGCAATACATGAATTATAGCTGTATGTGCATTTGCATGTAGTGGAATG
Source organism: Acestrorhynchus altus (assembly GCA_034509495.1). Classification (NCBI taxonomy): domain Eukaryota; kingdom Metazoa; phylum Chordata; class Actinopteri; order Characiformes; family Acestrorhynchidae; genus Acestrorhynchus; species Acestrorhynchus altus. The sequence continues at coordinate 20,633,405 of CM067515.1, read as the reverse complement.
CAGTTTTAGAAGGGATGTCCATAAACATTTGGCTGTCTACTGTATCTGCCCACTCTGTCTCCCTCTCTTTCCATCATCCTTCTTTCTTTTCCCTTTAGCTCTTTCTTTCTTTTGTATTTCATGTAAAGACTTGATGTCTTTCCTGACCTCCAGCCCTCTGTGTAAATCAGGCTGGTTCCTTTCGCCGGTGTATCCGCCTCTGCTCCCCCAGGCTCCACCATCTGCCATCCCATAATACTCTCCATTCACTCCCACTGATAGCGGCCGGCTTGCTAGTGGATGCACCCCAGCAATCTGCAGCCTGTGGAACAGATTGGATCATCTGATTTTAGGGGTCACCTCAATGTCTGCCTACTTTCAGGCCTTGTACTGTGTACTGAGACTACTTGTGGGTTATGAATTTGTCATAGAACATTCAAATCAAAGAACTCTGAGACAGGTGGTGGTGTTGTATGTCCAGAGTTACTGTTTTTGTTTGTTTTTTTGCTGCCAATTCAGTTTAGGATAGATAATTATTTTATAATTGCATAGTTAGTAGTTAGGGAATTATGTTTATGTTTAAGGTATAGTCCACTTGACTCTGTATCTCAAATTGCTCAGTGTCAAACAATGACTAAGCATACAAATGTGAAGCATATTACATACAAGACATAGATTGAAAGCTATGCCCTTTCTACACAATGGCTGCACTTATTTCAGTGAGGGACGTGTGAGAAATAATTCAAAGAAATGACTACATTTTAAGATGTTCATGCCCCAGGGGATCTGAGAGGGTGAATGTGATGCTGTTAATATCAATCTAATTATTACATCAGTTATGTACAAGTTTCAAAGTAGTAAGTCATTTACAGCACGCCTAAAAAAATAAATACACCAAGGATTTTTGGAGGGACACCTTAGGTAAACCACTTTTTACTATCCTATGTTTGAAAAGAGAGATGTGCATGTGAAAGGTTTAAATAACCTTTACTTATTGAAGAACCAATTTTGATTCCCATAAGGACCATGTTTGAAAAAGTGAGGACTGTGATGTGTGAGTGTGAGGAATATTTTCAAGGTTAAAGGAAACTCTACATAGTGTACAGGTCTTGTATCAATTTAAAGGTTCTTCCCAGAACCTTTACACCAGGTGTAATCAACGCTGCTCCTGAAGACTTTAGATTCAATCCTAATCCACCCCACTAATGACTGAAGAATTTGTGTTGGCGATATAACCTGTAGGAAGGTAGCTCTCCAGGAGCAGGGTTGACCCATGCTTTGCACTATGTGAAAGTTCTTTAAAATGTCAGGTTCTCATTCATAACATATGTTCTACTGAACAAGAAATTGTCTCTACTATGGCATTGTGCCAAGAACTCTTTTTTGATGGAGTATAGAAGAAACACATCTTGTTTGTGAAGAACATTTTTAAAGATTGAAGAACATCCACATGATTTAAAGGTTCTCTACTCATGTAAAGCACTGTCCACGTTAGGAGTTCTTTAGTACCTGGTCTTTACCAGCTTTCTCTTTCACCCATACAGGTTACTGTTCCTGTAGTGGATGAACTTTTGCCTCAATAACTGATCACACCATGACACCTCCCTCCCTGCCGTCATTCCCGTATCTTCGGCAGAGTGCTGCTTCCTACCTTCTGAGCCAGACCAGCTGGTACCGTCATGTATGGCTGGTGTGGATGCTGTGGGCGTGGCTAAGTCCAGCCTGGGCCCACCAGCACTCGCACCCTCATTCCATCAAAATCCCTGGACATATCACACTGGGTGGCCTGTTCCCTGTCCATGCCAAAGGCCCGTCAGGCCTGCCCTGTGGAGAGATTAAGAAGGAGAAGGGCATTCACCGCATGGAGGCCATGCTGTACGCCCTGGACCAGATCAACAGTGACCCAGACCTGCTGCCCAACATCACTTTGGGGGCTCGCATCCTGGACACGTGCTCCCGGGATACATATGCCCTGGAGCAGTCACTAACCTTTGTCCAGGCCCTGATCCAGAAGGACACATCCGACATCCGCTGCTCCAATGGTGAACAGCCAATCATACGCAAGCCGGAGCGTGTGGTGGGTGTCATTGGGGCCTCAGCCAGCTCTGTGTCCATCATGGTGGCCAACGTGCTGCGGCTGTTTGAGGTGAGTACACGGTTTCTATGTATTTATTCATGTACTGTTGCTGTCATGCAACTACCTCCATATGTCCTTTTTTCTTTTGACAGAATTTTAACCTGAGGATTCTTTTTTAAATTATGTACAAATTTCTGATGAGATTTGAGATACAAAGTTTTATCGTGACAATATGTAAAGATAAGACTTTATTATTAGATAAGACTAAGTCCTTTATTAGTGCTACAGTGGGGAAATTCACAGTGTTACAGCAGCAAAGGCATAGCAAGGCACTCAGTACAAAAATAGATAAATAGAGAGTATAGAATATAAAATATAATTTATTATAAATAATTAAAATAAAAAGTCAAAAGCTCTGAAGAATATTATTTACAGGTATTGCTAATTAACTTTATGTTCTTCAAACACCAGCATGCCACTGGACCACTGGAACACTGAATTTTGGGTGGCTAGTACAAGTGGATCAGACTAGCTGATAACCAACACAAAGTCTGTAGTAACAGATGAGCTTCTGTCTATTGAACTAACTAGGTAGAAGACACCAGCGGCACTGGTGTGTCTGAACTACTCATACCAGTGTTATACACACTAACACTCCACCACCATGTCAGTTTCAGTGCATTGCTGAGAATGACCCACCACCCAAATAATCTGCTCTGTGGTGGTCTTTTAGGGTCCTGACCATTGAAGAACAGGGTGAAAGGAGTCTGAGAAAGTGTGCACAAAAACAGATGGACAACAGACTGTAATTATAGAACTTCAAAGGGCCCTTTATGGGAAAATTGAGCTGATAAAACGGACAATGAGTGTAGTGGTGTGTAGTTGAAGTGGTGTTAATGTTCTGGCTAATCAATTTTTGTGACATCAGAAGAACAACAAAAGTAACTAAGGATGTCTTTGTTGCTTAATTCCCATTCCCAAACCCTGTGGTGGGTCATTGAATGGTAACAGAGTTCAATACAGTTTACAAACAATATAAAATCTTTAATGCCATTTCTAATGGCACATGAGTGGCCACCATTTCAGCTATTTAATCTACTTTTCTCAATAAATTGCGTTGTTGATGTTGGATTTATTTTTAATACCTAAAATTCATAGATTCAGTTGAAAAATAAGCACTTACCAATCTAAACTTTGCTCCGAATGAACGTAGCAAAAACACAATGCATCCAACAAAAATGAACACACTCATCTTTTACACCACAATACAAATGCAGTAGCTCACAAGAGCATGCAGATCTATGGAGCATGCACCATTATCCTCTCTGTCACCAGATTTAACCTGCAAAAATATATAAATGTTCAACTAGACAATTTCTGTTTCGCGTGTGTTTTAAGTTTTGTGTAGAGCTAAAAATACACTCATGGTGAGGTGAAAATAGATACTTAATTGAATGAAAACATTGATATCAGCATGTGCACTTTTTGAGCAAGACAGTATGTTTTGTGGTTTTTCAACACTAGGTCATGATGACCCTGTAATCTCAGCTCTTGGCGGCCTTCCTCAGCCAAGTGTACCCACACATCACTGCAAATCAGCTTTGGAACGAATGGTCAGCCCACTGGTCTGCTGTTCTCTGTGGGCATGAGGCTAGGCTCCAGTGGCCCAAGGCCGCAGTTAATTGACAATGTGGAATTAGTCAGGGTAACTAATCACGTTCAAGCCTTCTGCCTTTCCTCACTCCCTGTGGCTGAGGCTATTGGTTTTGTCTTGGCAGTGACACAAGATAGAGTAGGAGGCGCTGAGGGGCAAAACATTGCTTGTTTTTTTCCCTGAAACTTTATTACATTACTTCATTACTTATTTTCTCTGAATTGCCCTGAAATACTGTTGCACTGGTAGATTTTGAGGTTTGTATGTTTGCTTTCATCCTGCAATAGGTTGTACAGTCAGGTAAAAAAAAATTAAACATTCGATCCTATTTAGAAGAATAAAAGAGTAATCTGTTCAAACTACTGTTAAACTTCCTTGTGCTTCTCTTTTTGGTAGATGCTGTACTCTTTGGTGCTCTTTGGATCTCACCATGATGATAACACTCACAAGAGCAAACCAAATTAATGTCTGAGGTTTAAATAAGACAGGCTCCTCCAGAAACATCTTTAACTATGCTAATCACCTGCAGCCGATGTGCTGCACCTGATTCTAATTTTAGGCATTTTAAGAAGTACCTGAATTATTCCACACAACATTTTTGAATTTCTATTAATTAAATTTTACAATGATTCTTAAAAGACATTTCTCCAGACATCCCATTTGTCAGTGTTGCTCAAACTAAGATTCAATGTCTATACGTTTCAATGTTTAAATAAAAAAAACATTTTTTATGTAACTGAATACATCCTTCCAGATTACCACTGTTGAATTCGAAACAAGAAGGAAGTTTAGATGTCCAAACTGGCAGTGTGCACTGCAGAAACACTGGCAGGCATTACAAAGCACCCCATGCATGCTGACCAACATTTGATGGCAAAAATAGCCAGCCCAGTCCGACTAAATATGTTGATGGCCAGCTCATAGTTCTGTGTGACTACAAAAGCTGCCTTCATGTTTCCTTCACTTTTCACCACTGTTTCATCATGCAGCTTAAAACAGACATATTTTACCTCATCTTCTGAGCCTTAACAAAGCTGTAGTCAGACTGATGCATATTGTCCTTGATAATAGGAGTGCAAAACCCTGCTTCTACTCTGACGACATGCATGCCTGTTGAAGAGTGACTTACCATTTCAAACAATGACTAAGCATTTGATATGTATGAATAAATGGAATTTTTCCATCCAGTAAAAGTGTCACTGTTTTATCATTTACTGTTTGTTACATTGAGCTAAAATTGGATGTAGAACAGAGAATACAATCTGAATATTTGAAGGTACTTTTGTTTAGCAATAAGCCTGCAGTGAAGGGAGAAGATTGCCAAGAGCAGCTTTCTTGATAGGCCATTGTAGTCCAAAAAATTGCTGTCCATGTCATGCATGAGCAGCACCAGGTCCCCTCTCAGTGGGACACACAAGAACACATTATTTCTTGGAAATCGGCAGAATCCTTGAGGTAAACAAGTGTCAGTCATTTAGCCAAGCTCAATGACAGCCTTTTAAAAACCCTTCCTGCTGGCCATGTTTGGCCTCCATGCTGTGCAATGGTTTGCCAGAGAGCAGAGGAGGTGCAGAATCTCTGTGACGAATTCGTCCATTTGCACCCTACTGTAAGCTCATTGAGGAGGCTATCTGTGCTGCTTCTGCCTGGGTTTCCACCAGAGTCGAAATCCCATCCTACATGGCTCTTATGTAAGTGTGCGAGAGGAAGAAGGAACTGTTTCAGGGAGAAAGGAAGAGCACATGGAGTACAGCTCCACTCTCGCTACCCCCACCCCCACTCATTGTTAGGCGAAAAGGGGGTAAATTGATTTTATGAGGGGCGACTGAGTGACAGACTAATAGAGCTTTTTTCCTCTGATGCTGTAATAGAAGACGATGCCAATAAGAGACACTAGCTGTGTTTGCTGTTCTCAGGCTGGAGCTGCTGTTTCACAGACACCTCAAGCTCCACGGCAGCAATCCCACCAATGTTTGATTACAGCAGGATCCTCTGCCAACTGCTGCAAGTTCTCCTACTGTAATCAAGCTTATTCAAAAATGTGTTTCTTGATGGGCTGGTAAAACCCACATTGTTTATAAAGAGGTCAATGGAGAATGACCAGACTAGTAGGCTACAGTGAGATACACTGTATGATTGTGGAGAGTAGAAAATCTTCTCAGAATCAACAAAATGAGGAGGATTCAGCAACAACATCAGAAGACCATGTCAGGTTCCACTTCTGTCAGCCAGGAACAGAAAGCTGAGGCTGCAGTGGGCAAAAAATCACCAGACTGGACAGTTGAAGACTGGAGAAACTGTTTCTGCTGAAACTCACAGATGGTAGGGTCAGAATTTGGCAGAATCAGCATGAATACCTAGACCAGGGGTTCTTAACCTGGGGGTCACAATGTACTTCTAGGGGGGATTGAATGTGACACTAAGACATTTTGTCAGCTAAATGTGCAATGAATCAGATTTTTGAGTGCTAAACTTTTTCACACTGTATCATTCTCAGTCTTGATAGAGTGTGTCGCATGAAGGACATATCTTGGACCACCCACTGTTGCTTAAAATAGACCATTTTTAGAACAAATTTTTCTCTGAATCAAATGGACTCCTTGCCGTTCTGCTCAACTCTTCAATCTGAATCTTGATTCAGGTTCGCGCATGCACATTGTGGCTCGGCACGTCATCCAGGCTGGATTAAAATGGAGTGTTTTTTAGAAGGTTGAATTAGAAGTGGGGACGCAAAACGCCTGCGTCCAGGAACATCAGAACAGAAAAAAACAAAGAAAGTGAGAAAATATGATGAAAGGGGTAGGGGGGGGTCACAAAATTTACTGGAGCCTAAAAAGGGGTCACACAGTGAAAAAGGTTAAGAACCTGTGACCTAGAGACTCAAGAGTCCACACTGGTGGAGGTGGTGTAATGGTGTGTGGGAATGGGAATGTTTTCTGGGCATACTTTGATAAGGAGGTTTTCATTCTCATTTACCCAGGGTTCCTAAAACTTTTGCACAGTACTGTAGATGTACAAATGCACACACACTGCTTGTCTAGCTGAATTGCAAACAGAATAGGACTTATTGGCACCATGCCAATTGCCAGGTGTGAGTTAGAGGGGTATAAAATCACCCTGCATTCTGCTATGGAGCAGTGAAACTGAAATGAGGATTCTCTATCTAATTCTTTTTGGGATGATTTGGAGATGAGTTGGGGTGGTGAATATCCAGTATCCTGACCTCACTAATGCCCTTGCCAATAAATGCAATCAAATTTTAACAGCAATGGTCCAAGATCTAGTAAAAATCTTTGACTCCTTGGCTACTCTTAGTTTTGGAAGAAACTATGAATCCAAAAGTGTCCCAATCCAGTCATATATTATACAAATACTCATATACATTCCTATTTACATTGGAGCCCTGCTTACAGCTATGTTTACAATGTTAATTAAATGTGATAAATTATGCAACTATGTAATTATTATATAATCACATAATTGCAAATGGGCTACAAAGGCTAACAGTGGAGAAAACAGTTACTGGAGCCCTAGAAACAGCATGCCACAAGCTGCTGTCACAAATAGAAATCCACTTCTGGAAACTTCACACAAACCTCTGAAAGGGATTATACCACCGGTGATGCTAGAAGTTCTTAGCTGCCAGCTGCAAATGATATGTCAAAAGCTTGACTCCATTGTTCTCAAACCCTGTCTGTGCCGTTCACAGTTGTCATGGAAATGTTGTAATCTCTGGCAGAGGCTCGTTACTCTGGCTTCCTAAAAAAAGCTTCATAGAACAGTGATCGCTGTTATATGCTAAAGAGGGAGCATACACGAACTGTACAATATCGACTGTGGTTGTGCGACCCGTTTGGGAACCATGCCCAGATCTATGCCCGTACCAGTGCTTCTGCTGTGCTTGGAAGACAGCAGGCCATGGATAAGCTGTTTATGGGAGAAAATATGCAGCAGTCTTTCTAAATGCTCTGTTTCACCCTAATCTGGAGTGCTGCAGGGAAGGGTGTAACAGTGCAAGGTTGTCATTTGGCTACACACATTTCTGAAGGTTAGTATAAATCATAATATATTATAACAATTTTTGCATAATTTTGTTTTCTTATAAAATAATTTAAAAACTGGTGTACTGTTGTTTTGTCTATATTCTGTTGCTTTGTTAATCCAGTCACATATCTAAATGGTGCTAAAAGTGCCAAAGAAAGCTTTTTTTGAGTGTTTGAAGTTGCTGTTTGATGGATAAATAGTATGTGACTTAGGGCAGATAATGCTCAGATATCATTTAACAAGTCTATTTTACCACCCTTTTATTTGACCGCAGAGTGAAACGCAGATTTTCGGTATCCAGAAGGTCTTGTTAAAGTAAACAATATGCTCTGCTTTTATTTTGGATGGTTTACAGTACCCATGATGGTTCATAGGACTCACATAGTTTAGCGTAATATTAACACTGTAACAGTTTGTTTTTGATGGAATGAACAATAGACTGGAGAGCCTTAGTCTAGAACAGATTCCAAAAGCTTCTCTTTTATGAACACTGCCACAGGGAAAGCCAGTTCCCATAACTATTCTAGTCTAGTGGTGATGAGCTGATCTCCAGTATCAACAAAACCATGTTCTCTTGAAGTCGTTACCACATTTGATCATTTCTGCTGCTTTAACATTAGCCTTCCTAATTGGCAGTATGTAAAGGTTTTGAGAGCAAATATAAGCAGAGGTCTTGAAATTGACCAGTTGTACAGTGTTTAAGGTTTATGGGTTGTTACTTCCATTAATGGATCTCTCATTATATAACTATGCCAAGATAAATACAATTTAAGTTCCTTTAAACACACATACTTTAATTTGTTTCTTGTTTTTATAGTTTTTTTGGGAAAGGTTCACTAGAATTTGGGTTATTTATGTCATGATACATTTTTCAAAAAGGATTTCTTTTGTTACTGTCCCTTTAATACTCAATGAGTTCTTCACTGATTGGCTGTCCTTAATTATCAGTTTCAAAAAGCAGTCCAGACTGATACACTCTTTAGCTTCAGCAGGAATAAATGAGCCAAAACTGCTGTCGATATTTCCATGATACTAGATTCTAAAATCCAGATAATATACAAAATGACAAAACAATGCCATGGTCACAGATTTGTGAATTCTTTTAGAACTTCAGACTGTCTAGTTGACTCAACAGAAGGTACATATGGTGAATCCTTTCTTGAAGATACACTTAATCATTTCCCATAGATACTGTGAATCACTTCCTAAGTAACTACAATCCAGGTTTCTACAAACCCATGAAGTATCCTGACCTACAGGACGTGTCTACCTTGCGTCACAAAGAAATGTACAAGGACGCCTCATTGTTTCAGTATAAATCAATTCATATTGCTGAGACAATGGTAGTTGTATGTATGAGGACAGCTGTCTCTGGTGAAGCCTCTAATTAACTGCTGTGAATACACAGGCCAAACCAGACAGCAGACAAAAGCAGGGGTCTGCCCGAGCAGCTTCATTAAAACGGACCTTTTTTTTTTTTACATCCGAGTGAAGGGAAGTGGCGGACTGCTGCGCATGATTATTCCAGTCCAGGGCTTGCTCATCCTAGCACTGACAAAGCTTCCACAATCACCTCTTTCTGTTTATCACGTGCGTGTGGTTTTTCTGATTGCTGCTTTAATGCACTCGGCCCGGCTTGAAAAACAGCCACAAAGCACTTATTTTCTGAGTGTTTAGCATGAGAATAGCAGCCACACAGCCTACTGTGTTGATGCTGGTGCGTGGAGTACGTGTGATTCAGGTGCGATTTGGAAAAGCATGACAATATCATGAAACACATTATGTGTACAACCAGACATGGATGAAGTGACAATATTGGTGAATTTCGCAGCCTTTGAAGTTCCTGACAATGAGCACCTGCAGCCGGTTCTTGTGTGACGCAGCCTTTGTGTGGTCCAATCATACCGTTGGCTGACCTTAATGTTTTTCAACAAAGGGTCACTTGTAAAGGTTAAGAGAACTGGGGACCAGTGTGCTGAACCTTTAGGATAAGTTTTAGTGTGAACTGGGCATGTTCTTCTCAGTGCAAACATAAATGTTCTAAGTACAGTACAATAGAGTGGAGTGGCTATTTGTTTTATGATTGCATGGTAACAATATGACACAGTGACAACAGAAAATGGTTCAATAAACAGCTATAATGTAGTACAAACATTGACTGGTGTTTGAGATTACTCAACACCAGTCATGTGCATCTGTGATGCCCTTGCTCTTTTTGGTTTAAGTTGTTTACCAATTATCACCCAGTAGCTATGACTACAACAAATGATGCTATCTATGCTGAGATGGTTAAGAGTAGTATATGCATCCTCCAATTCACACAAAGCCAGCCAATTACTTATTTTCGAATTGCTGCTAATGCAACTTGATTAGCTATTAGAGTTTTATGTCTCTGACGCTGGCTAGGCAATCAGACAAATTTAGACATTCAAGGTCCTGGACATGACTTCAAAGTATGATATTATAGACATCAAGAGATTTAGATAACTTTGTCTTTCCTTTGTGTACATGCTGTGCATACAAAAAAGTCTGGCCACTGTAGTGTAGGAGAACCTGTCTATTATATATCCATATATTATATCCATATTTCCCCCTTGATACTGCTATGTTTACTATGACTTCCAGACACCAGTTAATCCTAAAAGTGGTCTTTATACTGACCTTGTCACAAAATGCAAACAAGTCCTCCCAGTAATGATCCACGATCTAATAAAAAACCTTAACTGGACAACAGAGACAGTAAGTCCAGCAAAAGATACAAATCTTTTTTTTTTTTTTTAATGTCATTGATTTTGAAAGAAAACTTTATTAACAGGCATCCCAACAGTTTATGTATATAGAGTATATAATGAAGCATTTTTAATAACCAAAACAATCAGCTTCTATTTAGCTTTTTTCCTTTTTTCTGTGGACATACAAAACTGAGCTTAGTGATATTTTAAAATCATATTGCTAATGGCAGTCATCAGGGCCTAATCAAAAATGCATCATTGTGGAGCCAGAACACAAATGATAAACAAGAGCTTTTAAAAAGGCTTCTGTTCAATTTTAGTCCAACTCTGTGTTTGTTTAATTAAATAAATCCTGTATTTTAATCCCAGACTGCACCAGATGGACCAGAATGTGATAATGCTGAAATAAAAAAGCAATACCAACAGACCCAAAAGGCTTTCGAACTTTTTACTTTTTTCACCTCCCAAAAGTTTTCTAGTCTGAATAGAAGGTTGATCAGGGTCATGCTGCGCTTAACATGGACCGGATGCTTTTGAGGCTTGGAGCAGTCTGAGGTCAGTTCACATAGGCTCAGTGGGATAGGGACAGTGTCAGGCTAAAATCAAAGTGTCCTCCCCCCAGTGCACACTAACATGACACAGCGATGAGCAATGTGCTGGAACTTAAGCACACTGTCTGGAACTTCGGAGAGCCCAGTGTAGTGCTTACTGTCTACACACACACACACACACACACACACACACACACACACACACACACACACAGAAAGATAAGATTTTCCCTTGTACTGCTGCAGCTGCTAGTGTTTTTGAAGTGTACCTCTTTGTGTGTTTGAGAGAGAGAAAAGAGGCTCAGTGGATTCTCCTTTTGGAGATGACTTTAGGACACATCATGTTTTTTGAATGAACAGACATTGCACTTTGGTTCAAGGAGTAGCTTCAGGTCCTTAATTTTTTACAAAATGTAGTGAGTTTTAGCTTTGAAGGGGGCAGACAGCTTTCTCTGGGGACCCATTTGAGCATAATGCTTAAGTGGGCAAGAGACATAATAAAGAAATATGAGACACCAGTAATAAAGGCCACTTCACATACACAGTAGGTTACAGTAATGTCAGTATTGATATAGACGTTCAGTTCTGTTAGGTTGGGTAGATTATTTAATATATATAAGAATACAGTTAACAGAGCTGCAATAAAATATAATGAAAAAGCATTAATATTAGAAGATTCTAAATTGACTCCCTCATGCACTATTTATGCCCAGTGTTTCTGAGTGGCAGTGCTTTCACAAATCCCTCAAGAACTCAAAAGCATCTGTCTATGCAGGCTTTGCAATAGTTTGGTGAAAAATCTATATGCAGGATTTCCACATACTCTAAAAGTAGCCACAGGGATGTGGGGTATGGGGGAGTTGAGGGGGCTGCAGTATTCCGAGATTTGAGGATTGTTTAACTGTAACTGCTAAAAGAAATGAAAACCTCTTTAGGCTTAACTGTTAAACTGCTTTAGTGTTTGACACTGCATTTTCCTGACATAATTAAAATACTAAGAGTTGGCTGATCTTGGGGTGATGCAAAACTCACTAAATGTGTCTAAGCAAGACTGTAGGCTATTTCCGTGCTTAATAATAAGAAAATAAATTAATGTTTTTAATTCTTCTGTATCACAGAAGGTGAGGAAGCAAATGCAAACACTAGTTGTCATTAATTTTACTGTTAAGACAGTACGCAGTGTGCAATCAGCCATAACATTAAAACCACTGACAGGTGAAGTGAATAACATTGATTATCTGGATCTAATAATACCTACCATGGGTTGCAGATATTAATCAATCAAATTTTAAGCATCTTTTTTTTTTTTTTTTTTTTACTGGTTTCTGAAATACATTAATTCAAATAATAAATGCTTTCCGTTAATACCAGTGCATAATTCCTGCATGCATGAAGTCATTTTTAGTTTCTGCCTTGTGTCAGGTCCATTCAGTGCTATAGTTTAAAAGTGATGGTGGTTTAAAAGTAAAGTTTGACTCAGTTGAGAAATAGGTTTTTAAAAATTTCCAAACACCCATGACATGGAGAGTATGGTATTTCTTACAATTAGCACAGAACATTTAGGCAATTCATGGTAAACATGGATTGAATATTGTATTTCGTTTTGATGGCAGACCACAGGAGCACTAGTGCAATGTAGCGACTGTGGAAAAAACCAACAAGTTCACAGATTCTGCAGGTTAACTAGTTTTTGCTAAGCTAAAACACAAATAACGGCAGTGTTTTGGACAAAAGAACAGCGGTTAAGCTGGTTGTCTTTCAACCAAAATAAGGTTACTGATGTTAGCGATTGAGCAGGTGAGCTTTTTCCATCACTAAAGATCCAGAACCAGAACAAGTTTAGTGTTCCACCCATCCTGGAGTAAAACCCACTTTCTGTGTGCTCTTTCATGGTATGTGTACCATAGCAATGTATTTTATTTCTGTTGTGATTTTTAAATAACTGACATTAGGAAACTTTTAAGTAGAAGCTTGGATTTCTTCTAGAGTTGAACTACTGATGTTTTAAAATGCCCTCTGTTTGCCAATTTTAACTTGTTTGCTTTTCAGTATGTAAACCTTTAATTACATTTTGCTGTGCAAATCACACCATGTGATGACATCATGTTAGTTGTTGACAAAATAAAAGGAATATAAAGTAAAACTTTTTTTGAAAGGAAATGTAGTAATTTAGATTAGTCAACTAATCGATAAAATAGGTGATGGGTTAATCAATAGAAAAAATAGTTGTTGGTGGCACCATAAAATTTTTGATGATGTGTTGGAAGCAGGAAAAATGGTTATGCATAGGGATCTGAGCCACATTAACAAGGGCCAAATTGTCATTGGCTTAATGAATCCAACACAACATAGCTTTGGGGGTTTTCCATTATGTAGTGGTCAGTACCTATCAAAAGTGCTCCAAGGAAGGACAATTAGTGAACTGACAACAGGGTCATGGGTGCCAGAGGCTCAGTGATGCACGTGGGGAGTGAAGGCTACCTTGGTCTGACAGAAGATTGGTTGCTACTCTGTTTTTAACTATGCAATAATTATGAGTCAAACAATGTTCGGAACCACATAAGCAAATGTGTTAGATTACTGAACAACGTAACACAGTTTAATAGAAGAGTATGTATGCTGTGCCCGTTAAATACATGCACTTGTTAGCTTTATGACTTTAATGCAGCTTAGATGAGACACCAAATTTGTCTTGATAGATTTGACACATTTGAAAAGAGTTTAAAGTTACAGAGTATAAATTTGTTTACCCTGTTCTTTCTATGCAGTGACAATGGAGTTATTTACCAACTTCAGCTCAGCAGGTTCTGTATATGGCTTGTAATTTGGCTTGGAACTAAAATTGTTCATCCATTCTCTAGTGGTTTGAATGAACTGGAACTGACCCATTAACAAATCTGTTTTTGTTGTAGTTAAGGCAAATGTCACAAATTCTAAAAGTTCCTCATGGACAGTTTAATACTGTGCATCAAGTGATGAGTGCTTCTCCGAGAGCAAGACAGCCCTGGCTGCACACTGCACAAGGCTTTTCCCACTGGAAATCCACTGCAGGCTGCACTGTGAGGCCCTGCATATCAGCTTTTAGAGCAGATCCAAGACTCTGACATCCCGTCACACGGTGCGCGGCTTAATGACATTGTCTTCACCAGGAGCCGTTGAACAGTGGCTGAAGAGCCAGATAACCCATCAGGCAGCTGTTAGCTGTAGAATTAGAGAAGCCTTTCAGGACAATAAGCCTCTGGCAACCACTCAGAACCGCAGGCTAAATTTAGTGCTATACAGAGAGAAAAAGAGAATGAGAGAGAGAGAGAGAGAGACAGGAAATAAGACAAAGATAGAGAGAGAGAAAGTGTGGGTAAGACAGGGAGAAGGATGCTCCAGAGCGCATTATTTTTTGAACAAGCCATAACAAATGTTTGATAGTGGAATCTTCTTGAGGGCTTTATTCAAACCCAATTGTAAAGAGCATTTGGAGGACTTAATCATTTACAGAGTGCAGAACCACGGCTCAGAGGAGGTGTGGCGTTTGATTAATGTGCTCTTCGCTCTTCGTTTCCTTCTTTTTCACCCAGTAAATTCACAGCACATCACAACAACCCTTCAAAAATAATTGAGTCTCCATGGAAACTTGGGCTCCAGCGGCTTTCTCTAATTGCACTAATTGTGTGTTTAGTGTTTTGTAAGTGAATTAAAGTCTTTTTGCTGCTCCTTTTGAGAGAAACTGTATGTTCTGTGTTGTTAGGACAGTTCTTAAAGCACATTTTTTGAATTTTTCATTAGACAGACGCAACATGTACCTTTTAACCTTCTGAGCCCAACTTTACAAAAGCAAGGCATCGTTCATAGTTTGGTTTGCCTTCACCGTTAGAGTTCAGTGTGATTCAGTTTATTTCAGTCATGAGTTTTTTTTGGAGTGATGTAACTAGGCTTCAAACGATGTGCCCCTGTGGGCCTCAGTACCAGAAGAATAATGTTTATATTATAATAAATTTACTTACTTATACTTTTACTTATTCACTGTTTCAAACAAGTTGATGCTCTGAAGGCATGCTGCTCCTAGTATTTACTAGTTTTTATTTGGATAACATCCTATATACACGCTCATCAAGAAATGTATTTGGAACATTAGGATATCAATACTAGGTCTGATTGGATTCAAGCTACATTGTGGTAATCCTGTGCCCATTGCAGCCTCAGCTTTCTATTCTTGGCTGACAGAAATGGAAGTTGACATGTTTCTTCTGCTTTTGTAGCTCATTATCCTCAAGATTTGAATGAGTTGTGCATTTTCTGTTCTCTACAATTGTGCCCAATGATTCTCTGTAGGCAACAGACCAAACATGACCATGACTCTGACCAGGAAGAAGCCAATAAGATGATGGATGGATAAATGGATAGATAAATTGATGGATGAATGTGTACATATGCCAGTGTCTATGTGAGGGGGCCCAACAACATTGCCCTCTCTTGTCCCTTGTCCCAAAGCAGTATTTCTGGAATGCATGTCTAGACCCCTAATGAGTTTCATCAAGGAAGGGATTGTTTAAAAAGTAACTCAAAAAGAACCAAAGGCTCAAAAAGAATCAATGCCTAAGAACACAAGGAAGAACCACTGAGGAGAACTGAAGCACAGATAGAGAACCAATATTTCTCTCTGAGCCGCACTGGATAGTCTAGTCAGGATAAAAGCAGTTTACAAGCTGGCAAAACAGGTTTACTCTCTTTACTGCAGTTTAATAAATGTCTATCAATCTTAGGTTGTATTGCCGTGGTATAAATGAAAGCCATGTAACACAGAGGAGCTGATCGTGCTTTAGAGTTTTAGGGTTAATTAAGGTGATCTTTCAGAAATAATAGAGAACTACATGTTGCATGGAACTGATGTTGCTCACCATCTTTTCTTATGTTAGATAGGGGAAGACAGAAGATTACACCTATCAGGATTGAGTTTAAAACTCATGCTGGGGTTGCAGTCATGAAGCTCATTATAAAACAAGACTGAAGTCAGAGAGGGATGTGATGATAATGTGTAATATTGGCTCAGCCTCCTTTCTATCTTCATGCTTCAACACCTGTGGAAACCAAGGCCTTTGTGATCCCATGGTTATTTGAACAACTATACTGACATATGGACGGATGTATAATTTAGTAAAATTGACTGTACTGTGGAAGATCACTTCTAATACAGCCTTAGCAAAAAGGGTTCCATATATGTTAATGAAAAGAAACTCTTTGACACGGTAACCTCTAACTACATAGATGAATATTTTGCGAACCATATACTAGTAGTTATATTTGGTTGAACAGTGAAATCCACAGCCTGCTGAAATCCCAAGATTGAACTTTAAGTCTGGCAACAGCTAGAAAGCTGTTGTACACAACCTACAAACTTACAGCAGGGCTGCAAAACCCAAATACAGGGAATGCAGCCTATTTCAACTCCATCTCAGGACTCAGGCACACGTGACAAGACATCCAAGCAATTACTGACTACAAGAGCAAAGTCAGCAACTCACTGACCACAGATGCCTACTTCCCTGCTGAACTGAATACGTTCTATGCCTGCTTTGAGACCACTGCACACGCTCAACTTACCACCACTGCTCTGCTCCCCTTCACGGAGGAGCCAGCACCCATACTGACTACAAATGAGATGAGGAGAACACCGATGAGGGCTTGAAAAGCAGAGGTCCAGATGGTATTCGAAAATGGATTCTGAAAACATCTGTGCCAATGAGTTGAATGCCACCTTCCACTAGTCCCTGGAACTGACTACCAACCTCAACTGCTTTGAAGCCACCACCCCATCCCAAAATGATTACTGACTCAACACTCTTCACTTCACAGTGCTTCAAAAGAATAATATTGGCTCATATTAAGAACAGTATCCTGTCATCTTTATATGCAAGTAAAATAATTTTATAATTAATACAGAATTTGACTGGAAGCCAGTGCAGTGCTGATAAGATTGGATTGAAATGGTAGAATTTTAGTTTGTTTTAGTTAAAGTTTTAGTTTTAGTTTTAGTTACGACCCTGGCTGCAGCATTTTGAACTAACTGAAGTCTGTTTAGGTTCCTACTTGAACATCCTGACAAGAGTGAATTACAATAATCTAACCTTTAGGTGATAAAAGCATGCATTAGTTTTCCAGCATCGTGCAAGGATCGGGCATTTCTTCACTTGGAAATATTGCAAAGATGAAGAAAAGCAGTCCTAGAAATATTGCCGTTATATTTGAGTTGGTCAAATGATAAACGTGAATCAATTATGATGTCAAGATTTTTTTTTGTTGCTGAAACACGTATAACAGAAAAATCAGCAATATTTAATATTTTCATTTACATTTATGGCATTTAGCAGACGCCCTAATCCAGAGCGATTTACAAAAGTGCTTCACTCCGAATATCCTTGTCCTCAACATTATCTAATCATTTATTTCTTGTAGATTTAGAACTCAAAATGAGAACCTTCATTTTGTCTCTATTTAGAAGGAAGAGGTTACACAACTTCCAATACTTTATATCTTTTATACAGTCCTCCATTTATTTTAATCTAGGTTTATCATCAGGTTTTACTAATATATACAGTTGAGTTGGAGGATTTCATTCTAAGGAAAATTTTTGGATCACAAATGCCACTCCAACTTATCCTAAAGATATTGGATAAAAGTCTTTCCAGAGAACACACAGTTCTACTGCTCCACAGCTAGCCAGGGGGGTGAATATGTTATACACACAAGACTACTGAAATACTAATGGACAGACAGCAGTCCCTGACATATCTGTAAGGCTGTATTTTTGTTCTGGCAAAGAAAATATGAGCTATGGCCAGCAGGGTTTATTTATCCTTCACCCTGGTTTCCCTTAGTGTCCGCCTCACTTGTCTCTCTCTCTCTCTATCTCTATCTCGGTCTTGCTCTTTCTAAATCTATGTCTATCTAACTTTCTTGTCATCTCTCTCTCCTTTCTCAGTCTAAGGGGGAGTTAGTCACCACCACACAGGGACACTTTCCCCCAGAGAGAAAGCAACACCTTACCCATGGCTACTGAATGTCAAAACACACTCTGTCCAGGAGACAGAAGCCATATACCGTCACACTCACAGCCCAGAGAACAGGCTTACAAAACCCCTCTCACAACCGTGGACCCACGATGAGCTCCCTCCCTATCTGTGTAATCTTCTAGACCTCGTTTACTGCAAGCAGTTTACTGGGCCACGCCATTTATGCAACATTTTTAATGCGGTTTTTAATTCATTTTTGTTTTCTTCCAATTAAATGGTGGTTAGTTTCCTATTAAGTAGGTCTCTTGCCATTCTCAGTAATACAGAATCACTAGGCTGTGTATGCAGGGGCCTGTGATTGCAAACATTTCCAATATTGCTTTTATTTGACACAATAGTTCTTTGTTAAGAGCAGGCCCTGTGTTTTTTATACAGTGTTTCATAGTGGCATCATGCCAAAATCTCAATTCTTGAGTCTTTGACTATGAAAATTAAGAGTACATTTTTTTTCTGCTATAAAATTATTTTCACAGCAGATCTGCACCTTCTCAGAGATAAAGTTGTCTTTTCGGTCCTGTTCTCCAGAGTCTGAAAGCTGTCCTTCGAAAACAACCCTTCCACCATATGTTCGCACATTCATTAATAAAATTTTATGTTTAGAAGATTTTAATCAGAAGTTGTTTTCTCAGGATTTTTTAGCTTTTCTTCTATTGGATACAGAACATATATATATAAAAAAAAAAACATATAGATACATATTTTTATACGTTTGCAATATATATGGCATATATGGGAGCTGTTTATGATGTCCTCCCAACTCCACAAAACCTTGGCCAGTGTGTAAATGAAGATCCCTAAGGTGAAGATGTGCTGGGATTGGGACATTAAAACACATTTTGTCAGCGTGTACAGTTGGTTTGCTACTACACATGGAGGCATAATCAGGTACTTGGGTCTTTAACAGGTGTATTTGATAAGAAGCACTTAACAACACACCCATTCTAGTGGCAGCAGGGTAATTAGATTTGTGTGACGGGCAGTGCAGTGGAAAACAAGTGCAGGATGTGAATGTTGGTAAATGGGGGATGTGTGAGATTATAAGTAGTTGGTAGATGTAGATGCTAAACTACAGGTTCCAGATGGCATTACGTTAGCTACACTGAGGTCCGATATTGTCTTATACTCGGAGTGCAGATGAATCATTTGTTTTGTCAAGCTGACAGCTGCATTTGAACATGAGGTTGAGGTAGCTTATTAAAGGAAAAGGCTGAGATATGCAGAACATGGGTCGCAGGCATATGTTAGAGAAGTAGAGTTTTCCAACCAGTGCCAGATACATACACTCTGCAGTGTGTAGGACTATACGGTCCTAAATATGTAATTAGCTGGTGTAATTGTGTGTAATTGTGCTTGCTAACTGCTTGCTCAGCTACTCACCAAATCACAGCTGCTCCAGTCACCCTGCTGCTGGAAACCACATCAGTTTCCAACCACCATTTTGCTCCTCTCACTAGTGTTAAATTATATGGTATCATTATGTTCACTTTTGTGTTTTTAGTATTTATGCATTGGGTAGCTTGTTAGCTGCAACAGACTGTTTTTGTGTCAGTATTTGTTTGGTTCATTATATATGTGTGTGTATATATATATATATATATATATATATATATATATATGTGTGTGTGTGTGTGTGTTTTCTACATAAAGTATATATACAAGTTAAAGTAGCTAAATGCCTTCATTAGATGTACAGTGCTGTCAAAAATTGAACCTGTCTGACAACGTGAAGTAGGCTAAAAGATTTAAAAGATATAAATATGCCCTCATTTGAAGAAATTCAAGAACAGATGAGAAACAATGTTATTGACATCTATCAGTCTGGAAAAGGTAACAAAGCCATTTCCTAGGATTTGGGGCTACTGTAAACCAGAGTACATCCATAAATAGAGAAATCATAGAACAGTGGTGAACCTTCTCAGGACTGGCCAGCCTACCAAAATTGTATTGAGGGCAATACATTACTCATCCAGGAGGTCACAAAGAACCCTAAACAACATCTGGGTGTTCATGATTCAATAACTAGAATGATTCTAGAAAAATGCTACCCGTGGGAGAGTTCCAAGGATAAAAAAAACACTGCCAAAAAGAACACAATGGTCCGTCTCACATTTGCCAACAAACGTCTCAATGATCCGCAAGATTTAGGGAAAGGTTTCTGTGGACTGATGAGACAAAAATGGAACTAACACCACATTTCAGAAAAATAAAATAATACTGACAGTCACACATGGTGGTGGTAATGTGATGGTCTGTGGCTGCTTTGCTGTTTGAGGACCTGGGCAACTTGCTGTAATTAATGGAACTATTAATTTTCTACCAGAAAACCCTGAAGGAGAATGTCTGGCAATCAGTTTATGTCCTTAAGCTCATGTGTACTTGGGTTCTGCAGCAGGACAGTGATCTGAAGCATGACAGCAAGTCCACCTCTGAATGGCTAAGACAAAGTCTGGACTTAAATCCAATTGAGATGCTATAACACACTTTTCATGCTCAAACATCCACCAATGTGGCTGAATTAAAACAATTCTTCAAAGTAGAATTCCTTCACACCTACACTACATTCAGTAGCCATGGGTAAGGTGTTGCTTTCTTTCTGGGGGAAAGTGTCCCTGTGTGCCACAACCAGTTACTTGGTTTAGGGACAATTACATTTTCACATAAGGCCAGGTTGGTTTGGACAGCTTTTTCCCTTAATAAATTAAATCATCACAGAAAAACTGCATTTTGTATTCACTTAGGTTATCTTTGTCCAATACTGGATTTTTTTTTGATCATCAAAAAAAATAATTTGTAAATATAAAATCTAATATAAAAATGGTATAAAATATAATTCTATTATAAAATATAATTAAATATAAAATCTGCAAGGGGCAAAAAACATTTTCACAGTACTATATGTTCAATTTATTATGCATATGTTTCCATATACGTACAATAAACACTAATTAACCATAACATTATAACCACCTTCTTGCCTCTACATTCACTACCTTTTGTATCATCTCCACACAGGAGCTCTTATTCTGTAGGACTTTGCATTCTGCATTCATTTTTTGCCTCCTTTCAACCTGTTCCTTAAAAGTCAGGACCCCACAGGTCCACCACAGAACAAGAATTATGTGGGTTGTGGGTCGTTCTTAGCATTACAGTGACACTGTCATGGTGGTGGGGTGTTAGTGTGTCCACAGCAGTGGATCAAACACAGCAGTGCTATTGGAGTGTTTAAACCTCTTCAGTGTCACTGCTGGACTGAGAATAATGCATAAACCAGAAATATCCACCCGACAGCGTTCTGTGTGCACTGATGAAGGACTAGAGGATGACCAACACCAATTGTGCAGAAAAAGAGGAGCTGACACAAGTGGAGAAACTACACAGTGGAGCAACTTGGTAGGAGTGTCTAATACAGTGGACAGTGAGTGGACACAGTGTTTAAACACTCCAGCAGCACAGCTGTGTCTGATCCAGTCATACCAGCACAAAACACACCAGCACACCACAACTATGTCAGTGTCACTGCAGTGCTGACAATGATCCCCCACTCACATAATACTTGGACTGGACAACAAACGAGCTGGCAGTGCTGCTTGCCACACATACTCTTGGAACTCAGGAAATCTGCTCCATGCTCTGTTTCTGCTGTTGATCCCATTCCAAAAGAACTCCAGAGACCGTTCAGAGGATGCAGAACTGTAGTCAAAACCAAAGAAAAGTGTAGGTCCTACAAACCCTTCATTCCCTTCATAATCATGGGACAAAATCTCGTCACCAAGACGCATTAACTGAGCTCACTGGTTCGGTTCCAGAGGGCATACTGCAAGACCAGTCTGCTGTGCTTTTCAGAAACATGGCTTCATGCAGATATTCCAGAGTCAAATGTCTCGAGTCCTGGCTTTCACATCATGTGGGGTGACAGAGATGACAAATTGACTGGTAAATGGAGAGGTGGAGTGTTTGTGCTGTTTGTAAATTACAGGTGGTGTTATCATTACCATGAAGGAGCCTCATTGTTCCCCAGACGTTGAATTCTTAGCTTTTACATCTGTATTACTAGCCAAGAGGGCTAACGGGCTTCATCTTGGACGTGGAGTTGGCATGAGATGTCTTACTCTCTGTGACAGTGAGACTACAGACTCAGCATCCAAACTCTTTCATTGCCATTTCAGGTGATTTTAATCAGGTTTCACTCTCCTCCACAAAGTACTCGACCACCTGTATGCAAATGTGAAGAATGCTTAGTTCATCTGTGCTTCCACCATTGGGAAGATCAGATCATAATATGGTCCTGCTTACTCTCACATACCAACCAGTGGTCTTAAGGCATCCGGTGACAAAGAAAACTATCAGTGCTAAACCACAATCTGGGGGATTTGGACACTACCAAACAGAACAACACCACAATGAGAATAACTTTCTTTGGCTTCTCAACTGCATTTAATACTATCCAAATTCTCATGTTTGGGGAGAAGACATGTACACACCAGACAGGCTTACTGAGTCTTCATTTGTACTGTATTGTTACTACTGTTACCTGTTAAATGTTTATGCAGTTACATATTACATTCTTAATACTCATAACAGCACATTATTTGTTCTGTTGCTCAGCCGGATCCAAAGAGCTCTCTGATGCCATCTGGGAGTCTGGGAAGGGATTTGAAAAGATCTTAGAGCAAGTAGGAATCAGACATTCCACTGTCCTGAATATAAGTGAAACAGCTGCCAACATGAACAGTACATGCTGCCCTAGCAAGTTCAGCCCAGTGGAAGACCACAATATGCATTAAGAAGTTTCCAACAACATTCTAACATGTCTTTCTTTTCAACTGTTTTTCTGTTGATTCTCTGGATTTTCTGGAATCTGTCTCTCACAGTTAAAACTTTATCTACTATGAAAATGACAGACCTCTCCATTCTTTGTAGGTGGGAAAACCTGCAAAATTGGTAGTGTATCAAATACTTGTTTTCCCCCACTGTATATTTCAAAATATGTGCCCAAAATGTCAAATGTATAGCAATGTGTATGGGGAGTATCTTCAAGTGGGAAGAAAATGAGTGAGAGAGACAGAGAGAGAGAGAGAGAGAGAGAGAGAGAGAGAGAGAGAGAGAGAGAGAGAGAGAGAATGTGTGACTCTGTTTCCCTCCTACTGAGAATGTTCACACAGCTCAGCTGAGACTCAAACCTGAATCCCTAAAGTACGTTTTTCTGCATTTGCCCTCAAAGGCCTCAAAGGCGCAGTGCCTTTTTGTCACCACTTTAAGTTACATGAACTACAAGAGGAATATTCAAAGCCTTTTTTGTCCACTTTGATGAGTCTGTCGAGGAATTTTGTTCATCTTGGGGGTATTTGTAGCTGCATTTAAAGCCTCTAATTAGCAGTTCCGTCTAATTAATTATTATAACGGCTGCTCCAGGGTGCAACGTGTAGTTTGCAAGCCTGCTTTGAATCTGGGGTGAGAGCCAAGGCACTCAAATAAGTTCGAACGCACTGAAACTTCATTTGAACTACAATCTGCCTCAGTCTGTTGATGAATCCTCACGAGATCTTTGGGGCAGATGGATTGGTTAGACAGATGAAGGGTTAGCTAGACAGAGATAGACTGATGTATGGACAGGCAGTCATGTTCTCACAAAAGACTGCAGAGGCTGACAGTGCACACAGATTTGTTCTCCGTGCACAGAATTATATAAGACGCTGTCCTTGCTGTACATGTGAGTGCACACACCAGTGCAAACCAGCACATACAGTGGCATGCATTTGCCATAATGTCTGTTACTGGGAACAGAGTAAAAAAAAAGCATTATTTCCAACCCTGGTCCTGGAGGCATCCATGTCTTACATGTTGTAGCTTTAATACACCCCATGTAACTGTTAAAGAAGTGATTGAATCAGGTGTGGTGGGAACAGGAAAGCTCTAAAATATGCAGGAGGGATTCCTTCAGAACTCGGGTTGAGAAACATGGGTGGGATGTTTGTTTATAGCATTGGCAGCCCCACTACGGCTGTGACTTTTTTCTGATCAGGTGTACTGGGACAAATGCATCATGCAACAGCCAGTATAGGTGGTAAGCACAGCCTTTAATAATACTAATAAGAGAGTAGCGATCCATTTTAGTCACAGCAATGGCTTCAGCTAAATATCACATGGCAAAACAAAACAGAACAGAACAAAGGCAGGACGGAGTGACATGGGAGCAGAATAAGAGAGAAGCATATCACAGACATTACAAAAGACCATAAAAGTAACTGTAGTAACTAGAATTTTATGTTATTATTGCTTACTGATGCACTTTATGGACAAAAGTATAAGGAGATTATGTATACTGTTTATAGATTTGTAGTTTATAGATTATACAGTTTATTGATTTTTTCTTACAAAGTCAATGGTATTTTTGTTGGATTTTGAATTGATTTGGAGTAACTGTCTCTGTTGTACATTTTGGATCATTGCTGTGACGATTCTTTGACATTTAGCATGCAGAGCATGAGTGAAATCAGGATGTTGGATGATCACCACCCCATCTCATCCCCAACTCCCTAACATATCTTAAAAGTACTGTACTGAATTCAGTACCATCATTCCAGAGAAAACAGCTTCACTGATGCACAGCTCAACATTGATGAGCTTTATATCCTTCTTTCGCATGCCTATCATTAGGCATAATGCCAATAGGTTCATGCTTGTCTGGTCCAGAGAGTCCTATTGTATTGCTGGTACTTCTGTACAGGGACTAGACAAGCTGTGTGTGTGCATTTGCACATCTATGCCAGCAATGTGTGTTGCCTAGAGTAGCTGAATGCAAGGGTTTCCACAAGCATTCTGACATATAGTGCACCTTACTTTCTTGATAGTCCATAATTTTACCAAGAAAATAAAGAACTTAATGCTTGTGTATTGTATAATGGTATTTGAGATGCTGTCTCATTCAAATATAATTCACAGTGTCTTTGCTGGTAAATAAAGAACCACAATAAAAACTAATCAAGCTTTTATTGTGTTATCACTGACAAACAAACTGAGATGTAATTGTGTTCTTTTATTGTCAACTGAACTAAACTAAGCAAATGAGGCACTGGAGTTAGAGCAGATTGGAGCCATTACAGTGATTAAAAGATTGGATTTCTCGGTCGTTACAGACAGCGAGAGAGAGGCACATTTCCTCTGACACATCGTGTCATTTGGATCTGTGTGTGAGTATTTAGAGCAATTCCACTGTCTGATCCCAAAACAGCCTGCATACATTGTGCAGATTTTAATTGATGCTCCGTAAAGCCACCCACGATTTTGTTCAGCCGCGTTGGAACACTGACTTTGTAATGGAAGTCCCAGTGTGTGAAGCACAGTATATTGAGGCTCTTGTTGTTTTGGGGTTTCGGGCTTTCCCCGGATTCTCGCTGGCCCTCTGCCTCTGCTTCACTGTTCTCCACTTCATTTGACTAAAACCCCTGTAATCCTCAATAGATAATCTGTCAAATGGCTTCCTCTTGTCTTCTATTCTCCACACATTTACCCATCTACCTATGTGCCCCTCTCACTGACCCACATTTGTGAAACAGACCTGCAGGGTCACCTGGGGCCTTTGCATTGTACACTTACATATATAGCTCCAAAATGGATGGATGGATGGACGGATGGATGGATGGATGAATGGATGGATGGATAGGCTTGACTGTTTCCTCCCTGTTAGTTTCCGCTTGTTGAGGCTGCTATAGACAGCTTTATATTGACCTGTGAATATTCTGTTCATCAATCACATTGCGGATTAGTAACCATGACTATGTTACTATGTGTTAATGTTACTAGTTACTATTAATGAGTGCATGCTAGCAACATCTATTAAGTGACTGATCAATATTTTGGCAGCTGTTTCAAATCAAGCCAATTCACATGGTGGAGCAAAATCACATTAAAGAGCAAATAGGGCTCCAGGAAAATGGATGAAATTTTTTATGTATTGCGCGCCATACTGGACATGTGGATACTATGGATATTACCATAGCACACTGTTGGCAGCAGAGATATATCACCATAACCACAAAAAAGCTTGATTGAGCCAATGCATGTTTCCAGATTCCAATTTCATAAATGACAGATGGATTTGGTTGAAGAAGGACCTTCAGGTGATATCATTACAGCACAGTCACCAAATTTTAACTCCATTGAGGGCTTGTGTAACTATGTTGGCCAAGTCATGGTTAAAAAAATGTTCCCAAAATCCAAATGTGTACATTTTTACACTGATGTCCATTCAAAGTTAAAAAAGGTTTATGGCTTTTCTTGTAAATCAACATTTTAGAGATACATTTTTTGTGTGTGTGTGACAGCAGATTGTCTCTCAGCATGGTGTACATCACATGCTGCTTAAATATATATAGTGTATTTAGGTATATATAGTAATTTGGATGTGAGGTACATAAATGTGTAATGTGGATGTGAGGTACATAAACATACATAAAGAAACATAGTTTGGGGGATTCAGTATTGTCCCACTGAAGTGTGACAAATATGCTTCTTGCAGTCTTACCTGAGCATTTTGAAATATGTGTGTTTGCTGACATGTCAGCAGACGCTAAAGCTGTTCCACTTTTTCCTTTGCAAGAAACAGCTGCATCTGAAACCTCATTGTGGAGTTTTATCTGTGCTGAGGGGCTTATCTGACTCATTCATGAAGTGCACTGCCCTGCAACCAGACATATTAGTACACTGGAGGCAAACGGGGACTGGATTAAAGTACACCAAAAACAATTAACATAGTAAATAGGTTGTGGTCAATGTGATTAACACAAAACTGTCAGTTCAAATGCACTGCAAATGTATTACCTGGGTCAGACTAGAATCAATAAGGAGTTAGATGAGTCATGTTCACTGGCCTACACAAAAAGACATTCATTAAGAAAAATAGAGAAAACATGGTACATGATTCAAGTGTGTAAAGTGGTTGCAAGTGAATTACATCATAATTCTTGCTAAAAGATGAGAGCGAGCGTTGATCTAACATACACTATTTTATTCATGTGCAATCATTTGGCCACATTTTAGCCTCAAACTGCTTATCTTAGTGCATAAATCTAACCTTTGAACAGATGAACAGACTTTTTAAACAGACGAGAAGGAAGAGGTAACTTAAGGATATTCGATATTATTAACTAAAATGATTTATTTATTATAAGTATCAGTTCCAGATTAACAATGTCACATCTAACAGCATTTTACATTAAGATGTATCTATCAAGGTACAACAACTTTGCCTGATGCTACCCCAGATAAGACTCTTGGCATAGCTGGCTCAGTTGTTGTGAAACTTGTTGAAACTCAGAGACAGTAGTGCTGCTGGAGTGTTTAATCATTGCTTTCACTGACTGCCCACTCTATTAGACACTTCTAGCTAGTTGGTCCACCTTGTAGATATAAGGTCAAAGACAGAAGCTTGTCACTTGCACACTAAAATGCTGTATATATGTTCTACATGCTATATATAGGTTCTACAATAACTGCTGTATATATGTTCTACAGTAAAAGGCTGTATATAGGTTCTACAGTAACATGCTCTACATAGGTTCTACAGTAACATGCTGTACATAAGTTCTACAGTCACATGATGTATAAAGGTTTTACAGTAACATGCTGTATATAGGTTCTACAGTAGCTCAATGTATATAGGTTCTACATTAACATGCTGTGTATAAGTCCTACAGTAATAGACTGTATATAGGTTAATTAGTAATGCTCTATATAGCTTCTACAGTAACATACCATATATACAACAGTGACTGTTCTATACGGCTCATGCCTACAATTACTCTAACTGGACAAGATATGTGTATCCCATCTGAAACAAATATAATGTTGCAAAATGAGGATTCAGGGAAACAAATTTACCAAGTTGTTTTTTTAATATGGACTTGATGCACTACTTTCCATTTTGCTTATGTGGGATTTTCTTTTGAATAAAGAAGTATATGGCTTGTCACTTTAATGAACCAAACTCATTAGATAACAAGGCCATAAATACAGTCTGACATTCTAGGGCCCATTCTATGTGAATACATCTTGTAAATCACTTAACATATGTACGTGTCTTGTTTACAGAGACCTGAACAGTTCAATAATATGGAGAGTAGGAGTAGAGAGCAGTGATTAGCACTAGTACTATTGACCTTATTAAGCATCCTGCAGCAGGAGGTTGGCGCTGCCCCTGCCGTTAGGTGACTAATTATTGAGTCTAATAACAATAGGAGAAAATGACCTCACAAGCCTCTTCTCAGAACAGAGCATGGATTTCAGTCTGTTGCTAAATGAGCTCCTCTGCTGCACTGTCCACAACAGCTAGTGTGTTCAGAGTCCTTTGATCTGCAACAAACTACAAGGGATCCAGCTTCACTCTCGAGACAGTGTGGACCTCCTTAATCAGTCTATTTGCAACTCGCTGTAATTCTTTTGTAACAATGGCAGAAAATAGAATACTTGTTGTCATGTGTGCCCTGATTGCTTGTGAAGGTCTGTGTGCATCTTCGAGAATCAGTGGACCCTGTTTGCATCAATACTAAGCCTCATACACTTATGATCAGATTACCTAAAACATATAATGCCAAATCGGGGCTGGACAGGCAACTTATATCAGCCCTAGAATCAGCCCCCTTTGATTGATTTTGTTGTGTCGACTGTGGGGTGGAGTGGGTATGGGTGAGGGTGGTCTAGTTTGTTTAGTCACCCAGGGGGGTTGTCTTTACAGTTTCTGGAGGAAAATAGTCAAGAATAACTTATCATGCAAAAGCCTTGCATCTCCATTTTTGTCATCTTTCATGTTTTGTTGTTTTATTATTTTGAATGTGGCAGTTGTTGTTTACATTCATGATGAATAGATGACTTGGAATAAAAAAAATACATAAACCTCCATTGAAAGTTAAGAAGTTGTTTTCCCTTCTACTTTTTCTGCCCTGTTTAACTATATACTGTAACTAGCTAATCAGATATGTATTCAGACTATCTCAGGTAGCCAATCCACTGTGCCTGATGTTTAGATGTTCTGATCCAGTCAACTAGCTATCACAGTTTGGCTCTTGGCAACGGGTCTCAGATTCTCACACTTACCCATTTTTTTCCTGCTTTTAACACATCACCTACTGGAAACAACTGTTCACTTGCCCAATATATCTCATCTCTTGACAGGAGCTACTGTAGATTAAGAAAATGATTGTTTTTCTCTCAGTTGTATTTTTGATGTTCTGATCTTCAGGTCTTTTCTTTACTCTTTTACTAAACTAAAAGTGCTAAAAAGGGTTGTTTAAGCAATGCCATAGAATATTTTGGGTTCCATAAATAACTGGGTAAATGGGACCTTTGGGCATAAAGAACCTTTACCAATTTTAAGGTTCTTTAAACTCTAGTTTTAGGTTCTGTTACAAACATGGTAGCACCTTTATGTTTAAGAATGTTGATGCCTGTTTTGTACTGTGCTTTCTTTGAGACTGATGAAACAAGCTGGAAATGCCAACGCCTGTATAAGTTGTGAGGTGTTATTTTTGAGTGAGGTTTAACACTGTCCAGTGCTCTTGGTAAGGTGACTGCAATTGTCAAAGTTCACACAAGGCATGATAGTTGTTGCCCAATGGAAGGGACACTCCATTTCCAAAGTTGGCATTCTGATGGGGGCATTTAACATTCCTCAAACAACAGTGTCATGTGTTTACCATAAATCTGTCATAAACCAATTTTGGACATATTGGCACAGTGCATTATACTGCTGGAATATCCCATCTGTGTAGGGGTACATGAAGTCCCTGAAGGGCTGCAAATTATCACCAAGCAATAAAATGTGGTAGGCACCAATCAATGATGTGTTTAGGCAGACCAGTGAACCCAACCCATGCCATGAGAATACATCACATGGAACAAGAAACAGCCTGGACACATGGCTTGTACACAACTGGGGTCCATAGCATCATAGGGTCTACACCACAAACAATTCCTACGGTTAGCTCAAAACAATTGGAGCCATGACTCATCAGACCACACCACATGTTCTAGGCTCCAATTATCATCCTCACAAGCCCAGGTGAGGAATTGTGTCCAGTGTCCTTGTGTTAACAGAAGCACTCTGGTACTCTACTCCCATATCCAACAGAAGCTAAAGAATGCTGACTTGTGGGATGTTTGGGGCCTGACCACCAACTAGATGCTGGTGGTCATGATTATTAAGTACCCATGAACAGCCACTGTGCTGTCCACTGTGGGTGGTAATGCCTTCTATGTCCTATTTCCCACTACACGTGTGACATTGTACACTGAGGAATTTTAAATGCCTGCACAATTTTGGAAATTAAATGTCCCATTCATATTGTACCCTCTATCATGCCTTGCTTAAATTCCGATTTTTTCAGGTCACCTTGCCTTAAGCACTGTCCAGTGTTCATTGTCACTCATTTTTCCAAACCATCCCAGAGGAAACCACTTTATAATCAATTAACATACTGCTATCCCATGACTCTTGGCATGTCAATGTACATGGATATTTAAAAATTATATATTTTAGGTCTAAATTCTAATTCATAACATATAGTAAAAAACTACCAAATAACTTGGTCAAACTAACTTAATATTGTTATTCTTTACCATGAGAAATGGATATTGATGATATTTACCCATCCATATGTTTCCTTCTTAGATTCCTCAGATCAGCTACGCATCAACTGCCCCAGAGCTCAGTGACAACAACCGTTATGACTTCTTCTCACGGGTGGTTCCTCCAGACTCATATCAGGCGCAGGCCATGGTGGACATTGTTAAAGCCCTGGGCTGGAACTACGTCTCAACACTGGCCTCTGAGGGCAACTACGGAGAGAGTGGAGTGGATGCCTTCGTCCAGATCTCACGAGAGGCAGGTACAGTACTGTCAACTGCAGCTGGAATACTACTTCATCATCTATCAATCAACAGTCTATAAGCATGCTCCTGTAAAGCTGCCCTCTGGTCAAGCATGTCTCAGTCTAAGGGCTGCAGCTTGGCTGCATTTTGAAGCTCAGTATCACCACTCTGATTTAATCCATAAACTAATTAAAGAACCTTTCATCAGGTCATTTAGGTGGTGTTGCAGGTATGCTGTGTTTAGATAGATGCATTGTGGTAAACCAGATGTTCCACATATTTCAATATAGCACTGGACAAGTCTACCATTGCTAGCATAGTCACAGTGCCAAAAATACATTGGATTATTATTTCTTAAATATAATTTTCATGAAGAATGATCTGATAGATACATTTTATTTAAAAAAGGCTAGATTACTGGGCCATGTCAAAAGCATTAGGCAGGTCTTGTTTTTGTTAGATACTGACCGTCCGATATGCAGTAGTCAGTATCTACCAAAAGTGCTCCCAGCAAATAGAACCACTGAACCATCAACAGTGTCATGGGCACTTATATAGCACATAATAATAATAATAATAATAATAATAATAATAATAATAATAATAATAATAATAATAATAATATTCATCATCATCTAAATAAATATCAGATTACCCTATGGGAACAGATTAACACTAGCAGTAATTTAAGATCAGATAATGTTACAAGCTTAGTTACAACATAGTTTATTTCACCTTATAGCCTGTCATTATTCAAACCTAGTACCAAGAACTGACCTGCCCTTGACAGAAAAATTATGATTTTGCATTTAGCAAGGGTTAGTCACATCATATGTTTGACTGTATCAGGGATGTATTGGCAATCATCAATACACTATCAAACAAATTTTAATTTGCCCACAGTTTTTATGGACATTTTAGCACTTCAAGTCCAGTTGATGTAATAGTAAGCTGTTAAAGTCCCGGAATCTCAAATGGTACAAAGGTACACACAGGAAAAAAATAACTTGTCATTGGTTAACAACGTCTAACTGGTCTATAGCAATGGAAGTAAACTGAGCTTTGAAAATTTATTCAAATCTGATTATTCACAAACCCTTTGTCTGTATAAAAGCAGTGTTGGAACAGTGTTGTTTTATTGCATTCTATCACTGTATTTAGACAATCCACATGCCTGCATTGTTCTCATAATTACTAGAAAAAGTCACTTAACAAACAAACACAAATCAAGCATTATAACTCTGAAGTTCTTTCCTTTATAGATATTACAGATAAAGCAGGAATGTGGTGAGTACACCATCAAAAGACTAGAAACTGGAGAGACGTGAAGAGGTCTGCTGCAGGAAGAAGTCTAACATACTCAAACCCACAACAACATCAGAAGACCAGATTGTGGGATTGAAAATTTTCAGTGATAGACTGCTTGCATGTCAACAGTCTGTAGCTCAGCTTAACACTGCATAGGGCAGTACAGCACAGTGGGTGTTCTAAAACGTTTTACCAATAGTGTAGGCAGTGCAGCTTTAAATATACTCTTTATCAGCAGTGCAAGTTTATCTGACTTGATGCAGGCCTGCAGAATCTCTGCACAGCTTTGTGCACTTTCTATACCAGCTTTACCTCAGCCTTACCTCTGACACCTTAGGTACGACTCAGCTAATTACACGCCCTTTGGGGGAGCTGAATGAGGGGTGTACCTGTACAGTGACATGGCTCTCCAGACCTGGATCAGGTTTGACATTCTTGCTCCGTCTCCACTCTCCTGAGACGGAGGCTTTTTTGTAACTCAACTGAACCAAATTAGTTGTCCTATTAATATCCCACACAGTGCTGTACGTCCCAAAGTGCCCTTAAAGGTTGTCAAAAAGAGCATGTCCATGACAGCTGTGTGCATTTATACCCATCTGCTGTCTCCAAGTTCTCTGGGGTCATTAATATAGATTGGAGCAGGTCACCTTCAGAAAGACAAATTTCAGCATCAGTGTCCATCTTCTCCCGACACAGGAGGCCTGTGCATCGCCCAGTCCATAAAGATCCCCCGAGACCCCAAACCTGGAGAGTTTGACAAGCTCATTAAGAGATTAATGGAGACCCCGAACGCTCGTGGGGTCATCATCTTCGCCAATGAGGACGACATCAAGTAAGTGAAGCTCTGCAGTAGTTAAAAAACTTCTGTGAATCTGGATGGTGATCACATGTGCTGTTTGATTGCTCTTTGTAAGGAAACAGAAAATGATTGAAAGTGTTCAATGCCAGAGGATGGCTTTGCATACCTATTCTGCTTGCAATGATCTGAAATGTTCAATTACTGCCAGTCTAATGGATTGTCATTTATGGACAAAAAGAAATGCTTTTGAAATTAGTTCCAAAATGCATTGCTGTAGTCACTGAGACTGCTGTTTTCTCTCACTTCATTTTTAAAAGGGCTTATATAATTGAAAACTGTAGTTTGAAGTTGGAATGTCGAAATATAATGACCATAGAAGCTTCAAAAACCCAAAGTTATTATTTTTTAAGTAATTGTTTTGTGGCATCATAAACAAAAAACAACATATTTAAATGTGTTCAAGTTGCAGAACTTTCACACACACTTTTACTTTTTATGTTTTGAATTATGTCCAGTACAGTCACATACTCAAGGAACAGTAACAATTGCATGTTTAATCCTGAGTTGTAAAAACAGGCATACACATTTGGCATTTTATTAGCTCATTAATAGCTGAATCAAAGCTCATTCATTATCATAGTTTTATTCAAAAAGGTGTTTTTATATTTGTTACATATGAAATAACAAATCTGAAGCCTTTTTTATTTTACATGACCAATGTTTACTGAACAAGGCTCATAGCTAATAAAAATCAGAAATCCAGGGTCTTAAACTGTTAGTATATTTCATTTTGAGTTTGAATAAATTACTAATCAAATGGTATCAACATTAAAACAAAAAAGAATGAATTAATGAATTATGACTATATTTGGTACATGAACCCACATGTATATTGATATAGATTTTCATTTAGTTTATAAAGGGTCCTATCAAATGAATTTTGAAATAAAAAAAATGTTGTAGTCTGTAGATACTGTGAAAGTTTTTAAACATAATATTCACATTTGTGAACAAAATCAACAAATGTACACCTACTTACAGCAGTATTGGTAATAAGATGTATAAGATGTCTTTCAACCTGGATTAATTTATGATTGAGGCACAATACAGTACAAACACCCAGAACAGAAGTAATTTACATATTATGACTGTCACTTGAAATATGCATTTCTGTTTGGCTTAATTGTTTTATACATAATATAAATCTGCCATTTTTCCTTCACTTTGTGGCAAGATTTCATGATGGATGCACTTTTGGTGATAAATGTTTTTTTTTTGCATGGCAGCAACAATACACCTAGTTTAAAAGCCTATTTAATTCAGAGACAGACTTGAAAAATCATATAAAATGAATTTAAATTGTTTGTTTGTGGTACATAAACCCCCATTGTGTGTGCCATAAGTTGACCTCAGGAGATAAAATCAACAATAAATGCATCATATATGCCATTTAAAACAAATACAATCAGTACAGTAATACAGTGTATCTTGTGTCTCTTGTAGACAATCAGTAATGCATGGCATATTTAGGATTTTTTTGTTCACGATCACACTATTGTCTGGAACAGGCTTTGTCACATGGATGCTGTAAATACACTAATATTGCCATAAATGTGATGATGCTTCAGTGATAACAGGGACACAAGTGGATTATCATTTTTCCCAGTTGACCTTTGTTCTGATCTGTTAGCGCTAAGCGTGGGTGTATTGGGGGCAATGCAAAGCAAATGTATGGGGAGGAAAACAAGACTCTGCATATTTGGTTTTGGATCATAACAAGCATAAATAGAGAGGAGTCCCTTTGATGTTTTGATAAGCTGATATGGGGTTTGTCATCTTTGACAAGCAAGCAGGTATGTCTGCATGTAAATTAAACTTAGGCACTGAGTAGTGGAACAGAGAAAATAGCATGATGATTAGGGCTTCTACAAACCCAGATCAGATGACCATGACATATTGCTTTTAAAGTTATACTTTAGCACAGTGTAGTTAACAAGTAAATAAGATTAGAGCTGCAAGATGCTACTACTGTTTTTAACTTTGTTAATCAATATGTTTTTGACACAAAAAAAGAGATCATTGTGTCTCAACGGGATCGACCTTTTTAAATAAAGGCTAAATAAAATAAAAATAAACAAAAGATATACAGTGTCTAAAATATGTAGACAACATGGTTAACATGGTTGTGATAATAGAGATTTGCAGCATGAATTATGCTAATTGGTGAAGTATAACAACACCAGGGGGACAAACTAAGCAAAGAAAACTTTCGCCAAAATGACCTACACCAACCCTGCTCCTGGAGAGCTACCTTCCTGCAGACATTCACTTCTACCCTAATCCACCCCACCTGATCCAACTAACTGCTGCCTCCAGAAGTTATTGATTGGCTGAATGGAGTGTTAGATTTGGGCTGGAGAAGAAACATGTAGGATGGTAGCTCTCCAGGAACAGGGTTGATGACTCCTGGCCTTGTGGTGTGTTTAAACACAGATAAACAGTTAACAACCTAGCTAGTTTTTCTTATTGAACAAACTTTTCCTTTACGTAGTTGAAATAAACTTGATAAAAGTTACTAATTATTCTTAATTCTATTGTAATTTGTAAAAAGTATTGCTATCTGGAAAAGGGTTTCATGTTGTTGCTACACAGCAAATTTGCCGGTGTTAAATCAACACTGATAGTGTTAAATTTCCATACTGGGGTGCTGGGGTGATGCTGGATGGCAACAATGCAACAATGCAAGACTGGACCTAGAACAAAACTGGTGTGGACAAGGGTGACTGTAAGCAGCGGATCTGGTCCGTATTTGGACTGGAGGAACTATATACATTCTTTCTGAGTCATATGAATCAAAATATATACATTCTTTCTGAGCGGACTCCGGATCCAGAACGGATATGGTCCAAGTGGGATCCGGATCTGAACATACTTTTTGCTGTCTGGGATGTAATTGGTGAAGACATTCCTTCGGCAAGCTTTTCCAAGGATCACAAAGCTTAAACTGAAAGGGGAGAAATATGGCAAGATGGCATTTGAACAATATTAACTTAATTAGAAAAAGGAGTAAAACAACATGAAATGCATGGCTAGTCAGTAGATTATATAGTAGCTAATGTAATAAGTAACATACTATACAATCCAGTTCTTCTGTTTTTAAGGAATATCACAAGGTAATGATCTACAATACTACTTAGCAATCTACTGCATCTGAAACGTAAGAAATGCTGCCTACTTATATATGATTCTGAGCCAGGAAGACACCAAGTCATGTATGAATCAAAGTTTAGTGATCTAATACTAATGATAACACAGCTAAATACTCAGATGCATTATTGCATTTGTGATTTGGTTACAGAGCTATTCATAAATAAATTGCCTTGTGAGACACTGCGGGTATCAAGGCATCAAATAACTATTTCCAGTTTCAGACACAGCCCTCTCTGTGTGGGCCACATTAGGGTAGATGGGGCCCAACAGGAAAGAAGTGGGTACACCTAACTGACAGGCCTTTATTCACAAATAACATCCCAAGACCAACAGCTAAGCAAACGGAAAACAGCTAAGCCTGACTGGCCTGCTACGGGCAATACTACAACAGTTTTGAGCACTTGCCAGTCACTGTGAAGGGCTTCTAGCCCTCATGTTTCACCCTCATGAGTCAGAGTTTGTTATCCTCAGCTCCCTCTTTCCTCTCCTCTCTCCTGAGATGGGTGAGGAACAGCTCTTTTAAGCCGCTAGTGCAGCAGCGAAAGCGGGAACATCTGGTCTGCCTTGATGACAGACCAGCTGTGGAATTACGTCTCCAGCTCACCAGCTACACCTGATAGAAGAAAGATAGTGAACCATTGTTGTCAAAGCTGGTTGTCCACTTGTGTTTTATGCCACTTAATAAAACTTTTTAAAACTTTTTCTAGTCCAATTTATTGATCTATGTATCTTTCTTCCGTTATCTGATATAAATTAGTTTAGTAAATAATTTAATATTTTCTAAAATAGAAGTGTGTGAATTTAAATTTGAGGAGATAAAAGTAACAAAGAGTCAGCTATATATCTGGGTAAATAATTGAGTGATACAGAACTTGCTTTATGATAAATTAAGAGTAGATTTACTTCAGAAAGAATTTTTAGTACAGCAGTACTATTAAGTTAAGATTATGCACAATATTAGGGACTGTAACAGGGGGACGAATTTTGATGTTTTGGGCTGGATTTTGGAGTGGGTATGTGAAGCCAAAATACATTTTCCTAGAGAATCTTTAACAACAAAGTCAGTAAGTTTGAAATTTTTCTCAATATGTATTTGGAATATCAGTAAATATTTATTGATTATTTAGTTTTCCTCTGATTCCAAGTACAGAAGTCTCTTCTGTTGCTCTTAGCTTTATTAAGAATATAAAAGGTAACCAAAAGTTCTGACATTTCTCAAATATTGTGAGCTGAACATGATTTGTGCAATGCTGTTCCAGAGGGTCTTGACCCGAGCTGCTGTGCACATTGTATCTGCCTGTAAAATGTCAGGTGGGGAGGGCAGGGGTGTGAAGGC
Organism: Acestrorhynchus altus; assembly: GCA_034509495.1. Classification (NCBI taxonomy): domain Eukaryota; kingdom Metazoa; phylum Chordata; class Actinopteri; order Characiformes; family Acestrorhynchidae; genus Acestrorhynchus; species Acestrorhynchus altus. The sequence continues at coordinate 20,595,787 of CM067515.1, read as the reverse complement.
TGTCTGCGTGTACGGCCTTCCTGATTTTATCTCTGGCTTTCACTGACCTTTCAGTATTCCGCTGTTAGGCTCTGATATTTAAGACAGGTACTGTAGCTCTCTCATCTTGACAGCACCTTGTTCGTAGATTTGACAGCCTCAATGGTTGTAGTAGTGAAGGATGAAAAGCCCCAAGTGGAGATGGAGAGATTTAAAACATTTGCCTTCAGCGGCAGCTCTGGAGTGACAGACTGTCAAGTCTATGGTTCAGGGTCAAATGATTCTAAGGCTTAATCAGAAACAGGACTTTATAAGTAGCTTCTGTAAAATTAGGCCACAGTTTAGCTTCTGGATAAATGCTCATATTGGGACATTTTACACTACTTCATATTGTCACTGTTCAACAAAACACTAAAAAAACAACTAAAAATAACTTAAATCTGCTGTCAACCCAATTGCAAATACACTATATGGAGCAAAGTATTGGGACACCTGCTCATTCATTGTTTCTTCCTTATCTTCCTTTTGTTGAAGTAACTGTCTCTATTGACATTGGAAATCTCAATGTCACTGCTAGATCAGGACTGTGGGGTTGTTTCAGGCCATACAGTGGAGTATTCACTGCCACATACACAACGTTATACACACGGCAGAGACTCTTTAAGCTTTTAATTTCTGTCAGAGAGGCAAAATGTTCATCCAAGTGACTACGGTGAAGGGTGTTGGTAGGCACGTCAGAATCAGGTCAATCCTGCAAACACTGTTAGCATTTGCAAAGGTAGCTTGGCTGCTGTGGAAGTCAACAAATCTTTAAAGCCACATTAGCATTTGTTGACTTGCAAACAAGCAAGAAATCTATTTACTTTTACACTCTGGTCACGGCTCAGACTACCAGATCATTTCAATTACATTCATGCAGGACAATAAAGCTAAAAGCACAGATTAACAAAATAAGCCTCTTTAACTTGACCCCTGAATGTATCCCTACTGAAAACAAAACAGCTTAGACCGCGTTGGCTGATGCTGGTCTTATGCTGGTTTAGAAGGGCACCTAGTATTCTAACATCCATAACATAACATATGGTGGTTTTGTTGGTATGTGCTTTCTTCTCCTAATTTCTCATAAAAATATACACATGTGGTGTTACAAATGGAGTTTGAAAGTTTCTAGGACAGATGGTATGTTGCAATTGGCAGAAAGCCTCTGGTCTTGTAGCAACAAAAGCAGGCCTGCTCCTTCAAGGGATTCCTAATTGAGTCTTCAATATGTGTAGCATGTTGCTAACAGCCTCTCCAACCACCTGCATTGACAAACGTGTGTGCTGAAGATTCACTCTTATTAAAAGCTTATAGGGCTGTGAACAGGCATGGCATACTGGCATGGCATACCGAACCATTACAACCTTCATTCAGCCCCTTTCGCTATGAAGCCCAATTACCTTCAGAAGTCACATGTCTCAGTGAAATGAAAAAGTCCAAACTGCTCTGAGTAGTAGTAGTAGGATGATGAATGATGCTAAGGAATATTCTTGAGAAAAGCCTGTTTTGGTCTGTCAGTGATTTGAACCTGGAATGGGGGTTTACCTTCCAACAGGACAATGACCCAAAGCATACTGCCAAAGCATCACTTGAGTGGTTTAAAGGGAATGACCTAGTCAAAGCACAGACCTTAGTCCAATTGAGAATCTGTGGTTGGGCTTGAAGATTGCTGTTCACCAAAGGAAACCATCTAACTTTAAGGAGCTTGGGCAGTTTCACCTTAAGGACTGGGCAAAAATCCTAGTGGTGAGATGTAGCAAGCTCATAGAGACTTATCCTGAAAAAGGGGGCTCTATAGAGTAGTGACTTTTGGGGTGTGAATAGTTATGCACACAAAGGTTTTCTTTTATTTTGTTGTTTGTTTCATAATAAAAAAATCGAATGTTAAAATGTGTAGGCATGTTCTGAAAATGAAATGATGCAAACCCCCAAATAATCAATTTAACTGCAGGTTGTGAGGTAGCAAAACATTTAAAAATGCCAAGGGTGGGTGAGAACACTCTGGTACTGTTTATGTATTTTAATCACATATTTGGGATATATTAAACTGGCCAATGAATATACTTCATTAAATATATATTTTAAATACATTTGTTTTAGGCTCTATATAAATCTGCATTTCTATCTATAAAATGTTTTAGCCATTGAAAGTTAATATTTGCAAATACCTAAATTTAAGATTTGCTACATATCTGGTATACAGACAGTTTTTTATTTTGGAATGAAATTCAATGAATTTGAAATGTATCTCAAATATCAGTATATTTTAAAAAAAGGTCCAGTAAGAGACATATCAAACTCAACATCTTACTATTGAGTTTCTATCATAATAGGCTATTTGCTTGCTAGATAGGGTAAAATTATAAATTATTTTAATTGAACAGATGAATAAATTAATGCTACACAAACAAAATACATTTTTCTAAGGTTATTTTACATGTGTCTAATAATGGGTAGCCAGTCATATACTACCAGCTAAACCGTCTCCTAATTCCCTCAAGTGTCTCAAAGGTTAATTTAATCTTCCATTTCTTCGGTGCAGGCAGGTGCTGGAGGCGGCTAGAAGGGCTAACCTAACAAGCCACTTCAAATTTGTGGGGTCAGACAGCTGGGGGGCCAAGAGCTCTCCAATCCTGGATCATGAGGATGTGGCAGAGGGGGCGGTAACTATTCTGCCCAAAAGAGCATCTATTGAAGGTAATTGACCAGCACTGCTTACAAGTTACAATTCGGCTTTGTTCACATTTCCCAGGCAAATCCAATTTGTTTCTTAAATCTGATTTTTAGATCGAGTTCAGTGACTAAATTTAATTTGCATGGTCAGACCACACTGGTTGGCATAGTAACAAAATATGCATGAATGCACTTACTAGGAAGAGGCTATCTAAATGTACATAGTTATGAAAGCATTTTTTAGCTTTTGTTTTGCACTTCTAATTAAGTGCTATAACCAGTTATTACTTAATAATTGAGGTACACTGATCTCACATCTCAGAAACTGAAATATGTGACTTGGCTTTAATTGTAATTAACCTGTTTTTCACTCTTTGTAGAGAAAAACTGTTCTTTGACGCAAAAGTGGAACAGTAGTGTAATTCTTTTTGGTGCCATAGAGACCCATTTTTTAAATGTTCTATAAAAACATCCAAGCAAATAATCATTTACAAATGCAGAACCATTTAAGAATACAGAACCATTGCTGGTGTAGTCTTAAAATATACCTCATAAAAAGGTATTATTTTCTGACGCCGCACTGGTCCTCTGTTTCTTTCATGCAGGATTTGATCAATACTTCACATCTCGCTCTCTGGAGAACAACCGCCGAAATATCTGGTTTGCTGAGTTTTGGGAGGATGACTTCAGGTGCAAATTGACACGTCCGGGCATCAAGCTTGACCCTGAGAAGAAGAAATGCACAGGTGAGGCTGCCTGATAAGAGAGAGAGAGGGTGGAAAATAGAGAAAGCACTGAGAACCATATCTTAAGGTACACTATTTGATGCTTATGACAGGGACAAGTAATTTAAAAAGCCTTTAATTCTCTCTTTGTCTTTCTTTTCTGAGCCCTCTCACTTTCTCTTACCTTTCCTGTTTTCTTTCCTGAGTTTTTACCTCTTTTCCCTGTCTTTTTGTTCCTTTATCTGTCTCTCAGGTAATGAACGGATCAGTAGAGATTCTCCATATGAGCAAGAAGGGAAGGTGCAGTTTGTGATCGATGCTGTGTATGCCATGGCTCATGCTTTACACAACATGCACCAGGACCTGTGCCCGGGGGCTATAGGTGTCTGCGACAAAATGGACCCTGTGGAAGGAAGATTACTGCTCAGCTACATCCGGTCTGTCAATTTCAATGGTGAGTCAAGTTTGTGATCATAACCAGGCAGATCATAAACCCACATACACATTCATATATATTGGTGGGTTCTAGGATAAACTTAAAGTGTAAGTAAACACATACTCATTGTAGCTTTTGAGTAAAACAAGTAATTCATAGTCATAGTTTCATGAGATGTGGAGTTTTACTCTTTTCCCAAATGTAGTCATATTTAGAATCTGAATTTTGTGTTTTTTGTTTAGAAATAAATCTGTAAAATTGACACACATTATACATATATAAACCTATTTATATTATACCTATTTATAAACCTACTTTCCCATCTGCAAAGACTTCTAGTTTTGAAAACCACACATACAATCAAAAAATAATATTTCCCAGAAAGAATCAAGCGATTGCAATATTGGCTTTAGTGTTCTGCTTGACTGTCATGGAGTCACTCAGAATGCCAGTCGGTCATCTTCAGTGATGACTCCCATTTTTATCTTTGTAGAGATGTCTACCAAATCTGCATGTGGAGGCACTATAGTCAGTGCCAAGAGTCAATAGTTTGTTCACAGGTCCAAAAGCCTAGTGTCATGGGGTTGGGTGCAACTACAATTTCAGACCACGTTTGGTCTTAATTTCTGAATGCACACTCCAGAGTGCTGTTCCACTTAAATAAACAGATACTATGTGATGTTTAATGGCCGTTACTAAGTGCAGAGATGTCTGGTAGGTTGCGTTCTTCCCAACGCTTTATATGCAGGTCTAAATTTTCAAAAAATTTCATCATTTATTGTCTATGGTAAACCACTGTCTTCCTTCCATATTGCGACATTTGCTTTTGGGTTCATCAATTTTGGAACATTTTTGTCTACCACAGGGTACAATGACCTATTTCCTTGAAAAACAACCTGGACTTGGGCAGTACCAGTCAAAACACTCTCTACAGTAGCACTTCTTAGCTAAAACAGCCTTGTAATTCTGGTTCAAAATTTAAAACAGCAAACATTCAGGAAATAAACAGATCCTGGGTGATGATCTACATTTTTGGTTGCTAAAAGGGAAAACTGTGTGTCTCAGTTTATTGCCGAACTTCTCCTTTGATAATCTCTGCATTAGATTGCTGTTATCACTGTTTAGCAGATGCTTTGTATTACAAAAGCACAGCCTGTAAGCCACAGCATAGTGTTCCTGAGAGGAGCTGAAAGCTGTTGATTTGAAGTTACAGATGATGATGATTCATTGTTGTTTGAGCTTTCAGACACCAAGCAAGTTTGAGGCATTTGCACAAAGGCAGCCGTAGGTTAGGAGGTTGGTGAAGCGTGTTGTGTATCAATTCCTCTGTCCTGCCCCACTGAGACACTTCATTTGTGTGCATAACTCTGGCAAATAGAGGGCAAATGCGCACTCCTCCAACCGGAGCACCTCTCTCTCTCTTGCTCTCTCTCTCTCTCTCTCTCTCTCTCTCTCTCTCTCTCTCTCTCTCTCTATCACAACACTTATACAATTATACAGAAATTATACAGTGCCCTCCATAACAAAGACAAATTTTTCATTGATCACCATCTGCTCCACATTTTTAAATTTCAAATCAAACAAAAAAGCACATTCCCGACTCTAATTTGAGGATATTTGCATACATTCACTTTACCATAATGAGGACTCTTCCTCAGCGAAGAGGTCTTCTCTGGCCTACAAGTCCCTTTGATTCATGTGCTCACCAGTGTTTTCTTTATTTTATAATGATACTCCATTCAGTAAATTTTGGTTTGACCAATGTTATTCTTGTTTTTCACTCTCATAATTCTTTCTTTAGTCACTTTTTCACTGAGGCCCAGACAGATCTGAGCATGATTATAACCACTCTAGCTAACAGTACTTGAGGCCATAGAACCAATTGGTGGTAGGGCTTAATGACATAGGGATCTGCTGTCTGGCTTCACATTTGTGTCAATTTTGTGCTGCCACATCCAGATCTGAAAATGGTAGAGACTGTGTCTTGGTCTGTGGATGCTAATATAGCTAACATGACCGTCACTCTCCATTGTAAAGCTAAATGCATGCCATAACCATGCCAATGCAAGGCATAACACACTTCTGCCAAACCTCATTAAGTTAGTTCCAAACAGACTTGTTTAAGTGGAATCTAACATTATTTGGCCTTGTTCACCTAATGTCAGTGGAGAGTGAATTATGCTGGCAGATTGCATGATGTAAATGATAAATGGTGACTTCATTTAGCTAGTATACTTGTAGTTATAGTGCAAATAATTGTTAGTGTTGAAACATATTACATTGTTAAAGAAAATACTGGACACTATACAAATCCAGTAACTTTCGGGTCCTGATTTAGCAACACTAAATGGAAAACGAATCTGTAACTGGTCTTACTGGCATTAGTAACCATTGGGCCCTGTAGTGTAAAAGAGGCATTTGACTTTCATTGACATTGCTCTTGTCCTCATGTTGAACAATGGCAACTACAGACTCCAAAGGTGTCCCAACAATAGAAGACGAGCAGAAGCTAGATATCATAGGGCAGCACTGATGAAGCAATGGAACACACACAAGTCATAAACACATGTGAAGCCAAATGTCCCAAACATTTTGTTTTGTGTTCTACATTAACAGTATGAAATGAGGGAATTGTAATTTCAATATGTAAGTCTGAAATGTATGCAAACACCCCTAAATTCTGGATTGCATACTTTAATCACGTCTGATTGGTTTGATTTGAATTTTAAACTGTGAATCAGAGGAGCATATCATGGAAAATGTGTTTTTGGAGGACACTGTATTTCTGTAGCCCCTGGTGGCCTTGGTAAGAAGCTTTCTATGAAAAGAAATTTCCATAAAACTTTCCACCATGTAAAATCTCACATGCTCTACTTTTCTGTTGTAAGTGAATGCCTGCAGAAGTGAATCCGAACAAGGACTGTGCTTTATTTCAGAAAGGAAAAAAAATAATACATTAAGCTATTATTTTTATCCCAGGAGTAAAGATGAGGGGAAAGCCTCTGCTCTTTTGACACCATGACTCAAACTGCTTATCAAAGCGATTAGGAACACCAAGTCGTGCCGAATTATGGGCAGTAATTGATGTAATGCAGTAGATCAGCCACTTGGGATTGACAGGGGAAATGGAAAAGTGACGCTTGCACGCACGCTGCCCCACGCAGGTCAGGTTGTGCCACTGCCTTTCGTCCCTTCTTATTCCCTGTTTGCTTTGAAAATCAGATTGGGGCCAAAAATAGAGTTCTCCATATGTAATATTCATCAGGTTAAAGTATGCATGAATGGATCATCCATATACAGCAGATTGGAAAGCCTGGAAACAGAAGTGACTAGGGACTTCCCTCATGCATAGTGCCTCGCAATGTTACTGGTGTTACTGAGAGAGATGGAGAGTGTTGGGGGGGGGTTACAGGAGTACCCCATTTAGGTCATGTAGTACTGCCCTCCAAATTAAATCTACACTAAAGGGATGAAGATTAAATATATGTAGCTATTTTACTGTAAAACTTTAAAATGATGGTACAGCATGGTGGAACCCAGTTAGCCCACGAGCGCAGGAGCTGAAAAAAATACAAATTGTCACATAATTCTACACCCTTAAAGATATGCCATACAGGGTTTAGCAATGCCATAAAAGAAGAAATGCTTCTTTATACCACCAGTTCCCTTAACAACCATGTCCAAAAATAAGTACAGAACCGCTGAAAAGTTTAAAGATGTATATTACTTAATGTAAATGTTACAGACTCATATTATTCATGTTTTATGTATGGAGGGTCTTTACACTTTTAAGAAGGTTCCTAACGCTATCATAATTCAATTGAGATAATCAGTCTAATGACTCTTCTATAAGTCACTTATGTATTTGGCAAACAATTTTGGCGGCTTTATTTCAGCGAGTTACGGTCTGAGGAAGTTTTGAATTCAGTGAGATAGAATAGTTTTTATCCATTTTTAAGATCAATTTTTAAATGACAAGTTCAGACAAATGTGACTGATCAGTTAATCAGTTTAAATAGAGATCCTGTATTATAACTCTGTAGTACACAGTGTTAGTTCTAAAACAACCATGATATGAGTGATTTCTCATAGGTCATTTCCCCATTTCCACTTCATAAATTAATAAATAGGATACAATTAAACATATACAACAGAGCTGAATTTCATTCATACTAGAGTTTTTTGATATGTATATATTATTTTGTTGTTTGATTCAGTTAACATGAATTTGGTGTTTGGTGTCCATAGCAATGGAGTTATTTTGCATTAACATTGTTAATCCTAGTCACACAAATATTGTCAATAGTAAACCCTCATAAAACCACATTCAGGCAGATTCATCAGTCAAGTTTAGGCAAAACTTTGACATTCATTCATGTCTTGGCTGATTCAGTTATTTACGATGTAGTTTGTTACATCTTGGATTTAAGTAAAATTATTGAACATTTTTAATTATTAAACATTATCTTTAATAATGTATTAGAAAAGACACTTTAGGCTTCTTGTTGCTGTTAAACACTGCTTAAATGTAACTTATTTGAGGCACATATTACATCTATAGATAATGAAACGGTTTCATACTTCGATGTACATTTATTCACCAAAAAAAGAACAAAAAGAAAAAAAGAAAGAAAAGTACTTATATGCAGTCACACATTCCAGGAGATCCTAGGCTACTCAAAATTGTCTTGTTTGAATTTGACCATGTTTTGATAAAAACTTCAATTCATCTACAATTCATGTGGGCTTTCTTCTTCTTCTTCTTCTTCTTCTTCTTCTTCTTCTCCTTCTTCTTCTTTTATATTCATATGGTTACATTTATTTTGTAATAAGGTGTAAAAATCAGAAATCAATGATGAATCATTAGCCCCAGCCCCTCTCACTGATCAGAGTCTGCATGCAGGATGAGCATGTACATGTGGACAGAGCAGTAAGCATGCACTGGATTTCAACTGGAATTTAATTTAGCTGTTTTCTGAGCTGATAATTTATCACACAATGATGATATACTCCTCAATGATAAGACTGCTATGATGGGGAAAGTCTCGTAGTTTGTTACAATATGTGTGTCATGTCTGCAGGTTACTCTGATCCTGAGATATGAAGCCTAGAAAATGGCATGTAACTGCCCGCAAGGTGTGGATCTTGGGTTCTAAGAGTTGTGACTGTGATGGTATTAGAGATGGGTTTAGGTCTAATCTTTTGCTCTAGAGTTGACCTTTGTCTGTACACTAATGTGTATTAAACCTGAATCCTGGTATTTTTTCTGTTCCTTGCAGGTAGTGCTGGCACTGGTGTTCTTTTCAATGAGAATGGAGATGCTCCAGGACGTTATGACATCTTTCAGTATCAAATGACCAACACAAGCAGTCCGGGGTACAGAGTCATCGGTCAATGGACCAATAACCTCAGACTCAATGTAGGTTTTTCCCAATTTGTTGGGGTTTTGAGTTTCCTGGGGCCTATGACAGCTAAATAGCTGTTCCACATCTCAGTGCTGGCTTTATAACCCTGCAGCCCATGGCTGGTGTTAGGTATGATGCCAATACGTTCGTGTTTATCTGCTCCAGAGAGTCCTGTTCTATTGACAGCACTTCTCTTTAAGGACAATGCAAGCTGTGCATTTGCACGTCTGTGTTAGCAATGGGTGCAAACTAAGGTACCTGAACGCACTATATGGAGTTTCTGAAAATATCTGTACATATAGTGTACTTGGTTAAAATAGTCTTCAGCTCCAGTCCTGAGGATCTTCTGAACTGCATAATATCACCGTAAGACACCACAAACTCATTAGTATGCAGCTGTTAGGAAATCCAAAACTGGCCTTCAGAACCACTGCTATTATTTAGGGCTGTAACAAAAAAAATGTTTAGAATTCACATGTAAAGTATCAGACAGTGGATCATTTTGTGTTTTGTTTATCTTTTTATTTATCTATTATCTTTTTTCTTGTACTGAGTGGCATACTATTGTTATTCCTTTGCTACTGCAATAATATGAATTTCCCCACTGCAGGGCATATAAAGGATTATTTATCTTATCTTGCACCCTGACTGCTAGATAGCATTTTTATAATCTGTCTTCAGATTTCACTGTTCTAAATGCATTAAAACAACTTTACTTTTACTCAGATTCAATGCCTATGATGGTTATTTATAATATACGTAACTGATTTAAAACATTGCAATATATAATCGTGCATATAGTATCACAATTTATTGCAATATTCTGAATCATACCCCTGTATTGTCATACATATCATATTGTATTGTCAGGTCCTTGCCAATACACAGGCCTATTATTTTTGTGCTGTGCACATTGTGAATCCACACTCTTGCTCTGTGTGTCTAAGGTAGAGGAAATGCAGTGGTCTGGTGGTGACCGCCAGATACCGGATTCTGTGTGCAGCTTCCCATGCCGCCCAGGCGAGAGGAAAAAGATGGTGAAGGGTGTACCGTGCTGCTGGCACTGTGAGCTGTGTGACGGTTATCAGTACCAAGCGGATGAGTTTAACTGCGAGATGTGCCCCTTTGACATGCGGCCCATGCCCAACCGCACAGCCTGCAGGCCCACACCCATCATCAAGCTGGAGTGGCACTCACCTTGGGCCATCATCCCTGTGTTCCTTGCCATCCTGGGCATCATAGCCACACTGTCCGTCATTATCACCTTCATCCGTTTCAACGACACTCCTATTGTGCGGGCTGCTGGCCGTGAACTCAGTTACGTGCTACTGGTTGGCATATTCCTCATCTACTTTATCACATTCCTCATGATTGCAGAGCCAGGTGCCGTGGTGTGTGCTTTCCGCAGGCTGCTGTTGGGGCTGGGCATGTGCATCACTTACTCAGCCATGCTCACCAAAACCAACCGTATCTATCGCATCTTCGAGCAGGGGAAGAAGTCTGTGACACCACCCAAGTTCATCAGCCCCACATCTCAGCTCGTCATCACTTTCATCCTCATCTCTTTCCAGGTGAGTAAGTGATTTCATGCAGTCACATACCAGAAAGCAAAATTCTTCAGATGCCTCTAAGTGTTACAGCCAGATGTTCTAGATCAGGGTGGGAACATAATATTTAAATTCCCACCTTTAAATTACAAAAGGCTGGTAGTAGGAAGTTATTTTCTGGTATAAGTTATTTCCAAATGGTGTTAAATTCCATTTTTATGATCAGGTAAATTGGATCACATGACCTCCAAGTTAACCATAAATGCCAGATTCAGTTAAAGATGCCAGAGGTTTTATACTAGGTGTAAGTATTGGTCTAAACTCAGCCAAAATTGCTGAATTGAATTTTGGAGATGATCAAGTGCAATCCTATGACAAATTGTGAAACAGTTGTTGCTGGTAACAGGCCATTATGTTTTAATAGAGTTACAACTAATTAGTCTATTAATTCAATGGTTCCCAACTTTTAGCATAAAAAAAGCTCAGCTTCACCTACAGACACACAAATCAAAATAATGAAGTGATTTGTTGTAAATCTTTCCTGGAAACTACTAACAACAGTTTTTTGTTTTTGGTTCATCACCATTTGGTTACATTTGGATAATTCCCATTCTGTACAGTTCTCTTTATGTATTAGGATATAGCTATATCTGTATACATGTATTAATACATATACTAGTGCCGCTGTAAAAATTTGAAAATGAATATTTCATTTTAGGTTTGAGTAAATTAGTATTTAAACACTATATATACTGTGTCCTGTTCAGCAAGCACAACCACAATCATTGAGAAGACTGATCATTGACACCCTCCATAAACAGGGCAAACCACAATAGGTCATCACTAGCTGTTCTCAGAGTGCTGTATTGAAGCATATTAATAAAAAGATGACTGGAAGGGGGAAATGTGGTGGGAAAAAGTGCATAAGCAACAAAATGACAAATGACCGCAGCCTTGAGAGGTTTGTCAAGAAAAGTCAATTCAAGAACTGGGAAGACCTTCACAAGCAGTGTGCGGAGGCTGGTATAAGTCCAGTGTGAAGTGTCTATAGTCTGTGATGCTGTAGGGTGACATGTCATCTGCTGGTGTTGGTCCTGTGCTGTGTCGAGTCCAGAATCAACGCAACATATACCAGGAGATTTATTTTTATACCAGCCAAAGGTGATTGAGGCTGAAATTGCAGCCAAAGTTGACATGTTTCTCACTATGTCATAGTGGGGTATTGTGTAGAATTTCCATTTTGAAATAAGGCTGTAACATAACAAAATGTGCAAAAAGTGAAGCGCTGTGAATACTTTCCGGATGCACCGTGTTTATGAATGTAAATCTATATACAGTTTTGAACAGGAAAAGACAAGAATAGGGTTACTTACACATCACCCATTTTGGGGCATTTTTACGTAAACAAAAATATTTATAGCTTTATATATATCTTTTACTGATCTAACATTTGGCAATACACCATTTGTTTTGGACACCGAATTTGGCCTCCTCCTCTGTTACACACACAATGATACTGTAAGTACACCTGCCCAGAGCAGGACTGCAGAAGAAGTTTAATATAGAGATTTTTTATCCAGTAAGTCTGTTATTTTAATTTTACCTCAGAACAAACAGTATGCCATGATATTTAGCAACTACAGGGATCCACTGGACTAATCAGTCATTGGCCATGAATCATAATTTTGTGCATTCGATTTCAATTGTGTGACTGGAGACCAAAGGGAAAAATCTCCCTTTGACAAGAAAAGCACAGGAAAACCAGGACTAAAATTGCGTAGTGTAAACATGACTCAGAAGGCTGCTGAATCTGCTATACCACATGGATACCTGTACATGTGAAAAGAGATTTTGTTTGAGATAGCTGTTCTTTGTTATGCTATCCAGTCTCAACCAGCAGAGGATGTGTTCTCCATTGGGCTCTTGGTTCCTCTCATGGTCTCTTCCCATTTTTCTTGCTCCCTTGGGGCTCAGAACTGGATCTTTATAAAGCTGCTTTGCAACAATGCCTGTTTAGTGTTGGTAACTAGTGTATACTGGATTATACTTGCTGATATGAGGAGTCGTGAGCACTTGAAGACAAATAACTAATGTTTGGGAGAAGGACCATGCTCAAACATCTCCTCTCCACTATTACACACCCTAGCCGTTCTCTGTTTTTCACATTGGTGGAGAACTTTTTGTAAACAATTATACATAGCAGAATATACAACAATCAGCCAGAATATTATGACAACCTCCTTGTTCTATAATTACAGACTGTAGTCCATCTGTTTCAATGCATACTTTATTAGCCTTCTTTCACCCTGTTCTTCAATAGTCAGAACCCCACAGGACCACGACAGAGAAGGTATTATTTGAGTGGTGCACTGCAGTGACCCTGAAATGTGAATATGTGATGTGTGTGTTGTGCTTGTACAAGTACATCACACACAGTAGTGCTCACTGTCCACTCTATTAGACACTCCTACCTAGTTGGTCCATCTTGTAGATGTACAGAGAGAAGCTCATTTGTAGCTGCACAATTTGTCTTGGCCATCCTATAATCCTTTAACAGTGATCACAGGACGCTGCCCACAGGACATTGTTGGCTGGATTTTTCTGGTTGGTGGACTATTCTCAGTCCAGCAGTGACACTGAGGGGTCACTCCAGCAGGATTGCTGTGTCTGATCCACTTGTACCTGGGAAACAAACACTAACACACCCCCATGTCAGTGTCACTGCAGTGCTGAGACCCACTACCCAGTTAATGCCTGCTCTGTGGTGGTCCTGACCATTAAAGAACATGGTGAAAAGAGGTGAACAAAGTATACAGATAAACAGATGGATATGCCTAATTGATGTACATTAGAACCATTTTTGCATAGAACGGTGTTATATGTTGTATATAGTACTACGTGACCTCGGTTTTTACTTGTTGACCCCATAGTATGCAAAGACCTCACTGACATCCCTTTCTGCTTTTGTAGCACTCTGACAAGAACCACCCTCAGGGATCTTAATAAAGTGCATAATACTAATCTGTGACTTTGTCGACTAAGAAAAAGTTGACAAAGGTATCACACATTGGCGCCTTCCTTCCCTAGGGTAGAATTCTGAATTATTTCTGAATACAAGGCTTAACAGAAAGGCACATTGCTTGACTCAGTGGTGTTCAGCATGCTGTTGATGATGCTAAGCTGGCTGCACATCTCATCAACTTGAGTGCTCAGCCTCACTCAGCTTGTACAGTGAACAGAGAGAGCTCACTGATATGCAGAAGCAGCAAAACTCTGTCAGATGTGTGACTAACATGCCAGATATGGGGAGGGGAAAAGAGCCCCCACTCCTATTCTTTCCATCATTCTGAAAAGTTGCAGGTGCTAAGTAGCTTCTTGTTATTGCTGATGTACACTTTTGCAAGGGTAATATTATTTAAAGGCATTGTGGTAAGGGCCATAGCATGAGTGTGATCTGCGTGAGTCAGTGGAAGTGGGGCGCGGGGGAGAGGAGATTAGTGGTCTGCTGGCGGAGGGCTGATTGACAGCAGGATGTGTTCCTACTCCACCCTCCCTCGCATGATGACTGAGGTGTCAACAAGCCCCAGTGGATTCTCCCAAGTGCCTTGACAGCAACATCTGTCTCCACGGCAACATGCTGATGTTCTGCTTTCCCTCCTATCCCCGGAACTTTCTCTTCCAGACGTTACCCGACATGCCCTTATGAACAGGTGGAGCGACGCTTTGGTGGGCAAGTTCCTGCTAGGAGCAGGTGGGAAGAGGCGGTGTTGTATTCATTCGCTTCCGACATCCAGCTGTTGCAGTCTGAGGCAGCCTGCTACCGTTACAGAATAAGGAAGGACTAATGCTGTGGAAAACACTAGTGATAGCAATGAATAGTGCAGTTTACTCTGTCTTGTTCTTTCCCCAGGCTGTCAAGAGGGTCAAAACCCCCAAATTAAACCCCATTATGTTGAAGTTTAGTGGAACTAATTAAAACAATTATCTTGTACAGGTCTAAAATGGGATGTTCTGTGAGTTTTTCACAGCTAGCACAATCTTTTCCCCCAGCAAAAACACAACAACAAAGTACTCTCTGTGGTTTCACGCGTTCCCACATCATTAAAGAAACATTTTTGTTATTAAAAAATGTTTCATAATCTGAAATCTTTCTGTTCAAATGAACATGAACTAAACCATGCAAATAAAACGGAATGTCTTGAGTGTGATTCTGTCTAATGATTCAATTAACTTGTATCATTAGACTGCTGATCATCCTTGTGTCTGTCCAGCTTTAATGCAATTTAACTTTATGCGTGAATCATCAGATTGGTTTTGCCTGATTAGGACCCACTTTCTAGAATGTAACTTACTGTCAAGATGATCTGAGCTATTGGTTAAGAGTCATGGCCAAAAATATGGGCACCCCCGCACTTCTTCCAGAAAATGCACTTCTTCTCCCTGGAATTCGTTGTGGTTACAAATGCTTTGGCGTCCACATGTTTAGTCCTATTATTTTTAAAGATCACACATGCAGAACTCCAGAAATTGGACTCAATTACTGGCACACTGGATTTCAATCATGTGATATGTCTTTAATATGTGTTTTTGGCAGGTACTGACAAAAGAAATCTCAGTTGAGACCATTTAAATGGAGAAAAGTTTGTGCTACACTGTGCATGGAGAAAAGAAATAAGAGCAAAGAATTGTGTGAGGGTGTGAAAACAGGCACCGGCACAGTAGCTAACATGCCTGGATGTGGATGTATGAACAAATTGGTGGAAGGGACATTATAAAACACTGGACTTTCCTGAACTTACTTGAGAAAGCCACAATTCTTCTGTGTGAACATTCTGTGGACATATGAGACCGAATTAGAAGTTTTTGGTAAAGCAATGTACCACAGGAATAAGCAATCCCAGTCTGGAGTGTCAGATTTCTGCACCGTTTGCTGATTTTGCTACACTAACAGACCTATAGATCCTGGCAATTAACAGGTGAGCTGAATCAGGTGTGCTTGAACTGGAATTTCCTACACCTGTTGGACCATTTACAGAGAACAAAATGAGGCCTTAGAATAAAAGAACGCAGTACCTTTTGTCAAATATGGTAGCGGTTCATAGATGTTTTGGGTTCTTGGCACTTACTTAACTTAACAGTGTGCATGGCATTATGAAAGACTACCCAAGAATTTTGGAACACAATGTCACAAAGCTGGGTCTCTGTCAGAGGTTGTGATTCTTCCAACAGGACAAACCCAAAGCATACTTAGAAAAGTACCCAGAAATTGTTTGAAGACAAAGCACTGGGACTCCTGAAGTGGCTAGGAATGAGCCCAAATCTAAATTCTACAGATGACCTGTAGAATTTCTTTCAAATCTGTAAGACGTGGATCATTTAGCAGAAGAATAGATTGTTAGAAACTCATCCATGATTACAGGGGGTGACTGATTCAGTTATTGTTTCCAAAGGTTATGCTACCAAATATTATGGTTAGGGTGCCTCATTTTGTCCAGTATATTTCTGGAATTCTATGTCGAATTACATCAAGTTTCACATTTATCTCTGCTTTTTTGTGTTGTTCCAGTGCAAACAAAGGAAATAAACATGTGAACACATAAACACTTGTAAGTGGTGTATTTTCTGGAAAAAAGAAAACAACAAAAACAAAATGCAGGGGTGCCAATGTATTTCCCTATGACAATATATCCACCATAACTCTGTTGGGCAAACTCATTCCAGGCTTCCATCTTCTCCTCCCACAGGTGGTGGGAGTGTTCATCTGGTTCGGAGTGGTACCACCCCACACCATTGTGGACTATGAGGAACAGCGTCCCCCAAATCCAGAGCTGGCACGTGGCGTACTAAAGTGCGACATGTCTGACCTGTCCCTTATCTGCTGCCTGAGTTACAGTATTGTGCTGATGGTCACCTGCACCGTTTATGCCGTCAAGAGCAGAGGTGTTCCCGAGACCTTCAATGAGGCCAAACCAATCGGCTTCACCATGTACACCACCTGCATCGTCTGGCTGGCCTTCGTACCAATCTTCTTTGGCACAGCACAGTCCACTGAAAAGGTGAGTCTGTATGTGGTTGCACTTGGTGCAGAATACAAATCTACTATAAAAGTCAGGAAAAGGGACACTTAAAATAGTAATATTTGTAATGTCTCACTACTAGACATTACATCTAGAACATGTTCCGTATTATGCCATGTGAAGTGAGCCATATTCCTGAGAAAGCTTAGTCTTACTTCTACAACTGTCGTGCTTACTTTTACAACAATAAAAACATATTGCTTTTCCAATACACATTATGACATAAATAAATAAAACATGAGAAAAGTCCTAAGGCCAAAACACACAAACAGGACAAACAAGAACGAACATGAACAGACAGCAGTTTGTGTTGGTTCTTGGTGATGGAGACAGATTTGGTGAAATCCAAAATGTTGAGTTCATGTTTTTTGGGCTTGAAGTTTAGGTCGTTGGCAATGACTTAGAACAGACATGCAGTGTAACCAAGTTTTCATTGCATCTATTTTATTTATTCCTTCATTCAATGTTTTTCTAAGGCAAAAGTCTGAATGTTCTGGAAAAAAACAAAAGAGAATCTTCTAAAAAACTCTAATTTTGTCCAATGCTCCCCAGGTGAGATGCAGTCCCTATAATTATTTATTAGCCTAATCTAATAAAAGGTAACTTTTTCAAAAAGCTATTGGCACTGCTCTGGTCCAAGCTGTGAGAAGATAATAAAACCACATTTCTCTTCATTTTCCAGCTCATGACAGAGATAATAAGACCCCCCTTGTTGTCTTCTTAATAACCAGAGCGATAATAGTGTGAGTGTCTTGAAGAAGTCTTCATCATTCCTCTTTTTTCTAATAGAGTTTTAACTTACTATGGAGGTCTGCTGTTTTGTTGGGGGATTTGGTTTGACCAGTTGATTCCAGTAAACATTGAAAAACAATTGCCAACATTAGACTGTTAGTGTTTGTATTCGAATGGTTAATGTGCTCTGACCTTTACAGTTGACACCAAATCTTGCTGGTAAAGTTGACATTAACATTATGACATATAGCCACATTTCTCCACATTTGTATATATGTAGTGGTAAGCTGTTTGTGTCTGAATCAGTATTATGAAAAGAATCAAGTTAAAACAGCTTCAGGATGAACTGCTTTCACAGATTGTACAGATGAGAGCAACACATCCAGGTACTTTGCCCTTGCGTAATACCCCCTGATATACCACCTCTTTTGGGGTAAAAACACTCACTCTTTGACTTGCAGTAAATATAAATTTCCAAGCTTATCACAATTTAGCTGCATGAAATAATCATCCCTTGCTCGTAACTATTAGGAGTTCAAAACCCATTCAAAATCACGGCATATTGTTACTGGTCAATGGTTTAAAAAATTTAAGAAATTGGAGATGATGAGTGTCCTTTCAGCAAAGTGGACAAATGACCCCATGCAGTGGCCGAAAGTGTCATATCATGTCAAATCCACTTTGTATTATTATTATTATTATTATTATTATTATTATTATTATTATAGTCATGACATAAAATCATTTCAGAGAACAGGCAGGTAAAGCTGGTTTGGTGCCCGTGTTTCATCAAATCAGAGAAAATCCAGCTGCTGCAGCTGGTGCTGGCAAGTTAGCTAACTAATATAGCTAAACATTTTGGCTTTACACTATGTTCCATGTTCTGTAGCCATTGACTGGCTGGGTCTCACAGTTTACCATTTTCCTTCTTTCTGTGGGTGGCCTGAAACCAAAGATCAGTTGTCCTTGTTCTGCAATCTCCTTTGGACAGCTTTCATCAACAGCACAATAATAACAACATGAAAGTTCAGCCTCAAACAAAATGGTTAGAAGGAAAAATCAATAATGTATGATGAGAATGGTATCTGGGATGTCAGTGTACTTCAAATTGTAACTGCTATAGCTCCAGGTTTGCCTATTGCACCTATAGTAGAAAATACTGTGTATTGACAAGAACCTGCTGATATAATCCTAAATCGTGATACAGCAGTTACACCCCGCCCCAATGAAGTGCCAACTACCCAATGCTTTTAAGACTCTCCACTGTCACATACGATGCTCCCAACACTAGGACCAATACATATGCCAACCACTGCCTCTTTTCAAACTGTTGCCATTGCATCATTACTGGGCAGCCACCACACTCAGAGGAAAGTCCCCGGCTTTGATACAACAGCTAACATATGCCAGTGCCAACCAGCACTGCACTGGTTGTGCTGAGAGAAAGTCATCTACTCACCCAGAGAGAATATTTGCAATTTTGCTCTCTCTAACTCTGGTTGCTGATGGCAACCAACATGATCCTCAGATGATAGTGTTAGTGCATTAGGCCACTGAGCTCCAACACTTCTATCTCATGATTGAGGTTTAAACACAATATGAAATGAACCAAACTAGTCATTAAAAAGCTATAATATGGTATTACACAAAAATATATTGCCATTTTGATATATTAATATATCAGTATATTTTGACAGTCCTATTATCAACACAAAATTGCTATGCAAATCTTCTGTAAAATAAAAATTACTGAACCAAATTGTATGTATGAATGCAGTTCTGAAACATTCCTGTAAACTCAATATTAGCCTTGAGGGACAATGTTTCTTTTCAACTATTAACTTCATTTAATCTCACTGCTCATTACAACTTCATTCAATTCTTATGTCATCTTTCATTCCTTCCAGTTGTATGAATCCTTCCTCTGTGTGTGTGTGTGTGTGTGTGTGTGTGTGTGTGTGTGTGTGTGTGTGTGTGTGTGTGTGTGTGTGTGTGTGTGTGCGTGCGCGCGCATGCACACATACCTGCACTGAGGAAAATCACTGCTTTCAAGGAACAGCCACCATTTACCCCCCAAAGTATCTCTCCCCAGCTCAGCTCAAACTCATCAACAAAGGGCCGACAGTTTAGTGACTACTTAAGTCACTTAAGTAGAAAAATTATGGAAAATGAAGTCATTTTAATATGAATGTGCCAAAGAGAGGAGCAACCTGCCAGACCCGTGATAACAAACCAAAGTTGTGTCTCACACAATTTCTCTTTTGAAGAGACCTTTCATATGGCAATGAGCAAACACAGGATGGGATGAGACGTGCAGAAAAGAAAACGTTTCCTCCCTTCTCTTTATCTCTTGAAGACACACCATGACATGGAGACAAAGGCCCTGCTTCATAGCAGCGAGGGGTTTAATTGTGGTGGGAGGCTGATAAAGAGGAGTGTGGGGGAGCTGGCGAAACAATGTCTGTATGCATCTTAATAAAGCTAAGAGGAGCCACAGTGGGAATTAAGAACTGCAGCGTTAGTTGGCTGTGTGCATCCTCTACCAAATGGACCCCCACCAAGGCCTGCAGTTCTGTTCGCTTTTGCAGTGACACTGTGCACAATATTCCCTGCTGGGAATTGTCTTTGGGATTTTATTTATTCATTAGAACCCCTAGCATTAGTGTATATACACACATTTTGGTGTCATTTCAGGTTTTTGATGTAATATCAGGCTAACAGTAGATTTAAATAATTGAATGCTGTTTTAAAATAGGTCCGTCACTGGGACTCATGTGCTGGGATGTGCTGGTTGTGAATGAGATGGTGAATCAGAAAGCAGGAAACTAAGTTGAACTAATAATGCATTCCTCAATTTGGTACCATACCATGGAGTCTCGATTCAACAGATCTTTCAACAGAGCAAAAACAAGGAGCGCTTCATGTTAGTACAATAAAAGCACTGTACAGTGTGCATGTAGACACCTGAATAAACAGAAAACAGTAGTTGGGAATGCATCTTCTGTGTGGCAAGGGGAAGGAGGGAAATCTGTGAGAGGCTATGTCCAACATTGTGCCCATTTTGAAAGACTCCATCTTGGACCCAAGTCAGTATTTTGTGGTGTTGAGGTGGTGAGAAATCATAAAGAGGGCTTTTCCCTACATGTTGCCACCTCTCTGATGTGAGAAGTGGGGCTGAAAAGGACAATGAAACCCAGGTGGCACATAAAACGGCACCTCAGCCAACATGAGAGAGGAGGCCTAATTAAGAAGACCCTGGGACTCATTGCACAATGAACTAACGAGGGTGAATCATTGGGGTTAGAAAGCCCCTTCATATCACTAGCAACCTTGTGGGGTTTAATCATTTATTTTTTCATTAACATGTTGGTGTTGGTGTGT
Source organism: Acestrorhynchus altus (assembly GCA_034509495.1). Lineage (NCBI taxonomy): Eukaryota > Metazoa > Chordata > Actinopteri > Characiformes > Acestrorhynchidae > Acestrorhynchus > Acestrorhynchus altus. Next base: position 20,574,793 of record CM067515.1, on the reverse strand, counting down.
TTATGTGTACATAAAAGCATTTTCAGTTGCTCCACCTCGTGTTTTGAGTCAAAGATTTTGAGACCATAGGTTGATTGCCATGTAACGAGCAGATCTGCATATTTCGTCCTGCAATCAGTAACTGGAGCTACACATGAATACCAAGTGTAAATGCCTGACACAATGCAAATACTAGTCACATAAAGTTACCAAGTTTCTGCTTCTTCCTGTGCTGTGCTAAAGATGCTGTCTTGAAATCCTTAACTGTACATGCCAGCATGCATTTCTTCAAACTTAAGGGAAAAGCAACAGCTTCGGCAGTTAATGCTGGTGAGAAAATTTGAGTTGTAGACAGGCAGTCATGCCTACACTTTTATATGACATGGATTGAACTGGGTCAAAGACAATTGAGAGGCTTGCTTCAAACAATGAATTGTCACATACATTTACTAAACACTGTACTAGGAGTGTTTCATGGAACAGCGACAGGGCCTTTTGCTGTCGTGGCTCATCCACCTCAATATGTTCTTCATTCCATTCTTGACCAATCAGATTTGACCTCTCTCATCAACAAGGTGTTTCCATGAGTGGAACTGCCCTTACTGGATAGGATTTCTTTATTGTACCATGCTGAGTAACTCTACAGATGTTGTGCTGAAAATTCCAGGAGACCAGCAGATCTAGAAATACTCAACTGGTACTGAAAATAGTGACCAGAAATCACAGAGATTGCATTGTTGATGTGAATGTTACTTGAAGCTGTTGGCCAGTATCTGCATGATTTTATGTACTGTACTATCACAGAGTTTGCTGCTTAGATAATTGCATTCTAAACTTTTCAGGAAATTTGGAATGCACTTCGTAGAGTTTCTAATTAAATCTTGAAAAGACTTGAATCTTGAATTTTGAGATTTTGAATTTGATATGTTTGACAATGAACATATATGCCCCTGGATCATGCTCTCAGTGTCATTCTAAGCAAATAGCTTGTGGCTTCTTTCAAAATCCAGATTTTTCTTTGTTTTTAAAACACCCTTGAGTTACTCTCCTTCATATACAAAAGATGTCCAAATATTATTGGACACCCCTCCTAATGAATGCCTTCAGCTACTTTAAGTTGCAGCTTGTCACAGTTTGTCTACTCCCTCTAGAGCGGTACTGCAAGTGGAATATGATTTTCCAGAGCAGATAAACACAGATTTATTGACACTGGGCCTAGTGACAGGTGTGTGCTAGAGGGGTATAAAGCCCTTCAGTATTTTGAAGCAGTGGAACTGTGTTCTCTAGAATGATGGCCATCCTAAACCTTTGAGTTGAGGAGTTGGGAGTACTCACAGCAATACTCCAAAATGTAACTCCTTCCCTACACATTATAGAAAATTACTCCAAACAGATACCATCATACCATTTATTTGGGAAGAAACCGTGACTCAACCGTGTCCCAATACTTTTATTCATATAGTGTAATTGCATATTATAATTTTAATTCTTATAAAATTTTAATTCTTATAATTTTAATAAGAGGCATTAAGATTAATTACTGAATAATAGGCCTGAATTTAAACTGAAATTTGAGCTGGTGACTTTGAGAAACAGACTCTATTGATTTATAATACAATTCTGTGCTTGCGTGTGTGTGTGTGTGTGTGTGTGTGTGTGTGTGTGTGTGTGTGTGTGTGTGTGTGTGTGTGTGTGTGTGTGTGTGACTTTCAGATGTTCATCCAGACCACCACCTTGACTGTGTCAATGAGCCTGAGCGCCTCTGTGTCCCTGGGCATGCTGTACATGCCTAAAGTGTACGTCATCATCTTCCACCCAGAACAGAATGTACAGAAGAGGAAACGCAGCTTCAAGGCCGTGGTGCAAGCCGCTACCATGTCCACACGCCTCTCACAGAAGTCCAATAGTGACAAGCAGAATGGCGAGACCAAGATAGAGCCAGACCGGACACAGTAGCAGGTAAACCCTAACCTGGCCGGCCTCAAAGGTGTTTGCTTAAAACAGAGAGTCCTGGCTATGGCCTGGCTCTCCTGCGGCTCTACAGGAGGGCTAAGCTCTGTGGACTCTGCGCTGAATTAGTTTATCTATCTTTAGGGCTAATTAGTGGTGCTTAAAGGTGGTGGCACTATGGCTCCTGTCAGGGGAAGGTGTCATGCAGAGGCTGTGTATTATAAAAGCCAAAGATTACTGCGCTCACAGTCAGGCTGTTCATTATTTATATGATTTACACTGTTTAATTGAGGTTTCAAATTATTTTAAGAATATATTGCAATCACTGGATTTTACAAAATGTTAAAAAATAATGTCAAGCACATTTATACATTTGGGCTAATTCACACCATATGTAATGTGGGATTAATCCAATTTGCTCAATAAATCAGATTTTTTTTAATGTGAGCTATATTCCATAGTTGAATAGTTCATATTCTTAAATTGATGCACATGCACAAGAGAACTGATGTTGTCCACCTCCCTTCCCCTCAACAGATATATAATGAATATCAGATTGAACACAATTTGTGATGAGTCGGGTAAAATAAGATAATCCTTTATTAGTCCCACAGTGGGGAAATGCACAATATGAGCCATGTTGAGCTGTGATTGATGTTAACGTCACGTGGATTCCAATCAGGCTGTTCAAACTGAGACACATTGCTGTGTATCAGATATCACATATGGAACAGAAAATGTCAGATTCAGTGTGTATTCAACATGTCTACTTCTCTGAAACAAGACTGTGCTGGAAAAGGGGATGATGAATTCACTTGTCCACTCAGGCAGGAAGCAAATTGAATCAACATAACAAAATAGACTAACAAATGATTTTAGATGAGGTCAACATTTTGAGAACAATAATTTCAGCATGCATGTGAAGGTTCCAGTCTGCGCTGATGGTTCAATGGAAGCTACTAAGGTTTGAATGTTTCTGAAATACTACTGCCCTTGAACTGAATTTAAACTGCTGGTCAGAACTTTTAGAACATTTATTCAGATATTGACATTAAAGCTCTTAAAGTCGTGGTATGGTAGAAAGGTAATTATTTAACTGTCGGGCCTTTTGAGGGAAAACATTAAATAAACACTGAATTAATTGGTAACTTTCAGCTGGTCTGTTGGAATGGAAGAAAATTGTGCTTTGACACACAATGGCCTTTGTACTCCAAAATGAAAACACCACACTTTTGCCAATAATTAACATCTGCTTTATGATCCATTTTCCACACACTGAACGAGGCATTCACTGCACTGTACCGCCTTTCCTCAATCTAAGATTCCTGTTGCACACCCTGCAGGTGTTTTCATGCAGTGCCACCTAGAGGAGCCTGAATTTACTACCACTTTAAACACACAATGTGTCTCCTTTTTGACAGAGCAGCTTCTTCCCCTTTCCACAGCTGCCCATTACCAAGGAAAGAAGCAAGCAGATGTGCACTCAAGACACGTTTCTTCGTGCTGTATTTTCATCTGCAGTTAAAGAAATTAAAAGAGAAGACTTGTCACAAAAGCTCAGTGCTCTTGCAGTTTTACTCTTAGTAGTGAAATGAGATTGTTAGAGAATTTATTGCTGTTAATCCTGTATTTAAGGTGTGTCAAATCTTTGGGCAAGTGCCCTCTGGTCTGAATATCCAGGACTCACTCACTCACTCTCTCTCTCTCTCTCTCTCTCTCTCTCTCTCTCTCTCTCTCTCTCTCACTCTCTCTCTCTCCCCTGTCCTTCTAAATCTCCACTAAGCTCTTTTACGTTGATTTTCCACTTGGCCTCTATCTCTCCAGAACACACTCGTTCTCTCCTCCAGCTGCAGCACATCTCATTACTTCACTATTACTCAAGCCTCTGAAAAAAAAAAAAACACTAAGCTTGCATAAAATTCTCTGAAATAGTGATAGTTGATATGGATATTCACAAACTGCATAAAGACATTAGAGCATGTAAGTAACTTAATTAAAGTCGGAAAATAAAAGACAAAGCAATAAACCTGCAGGGAGAGTCAGTGAATATAAAATAAACAACGAAATCGTTTCTTGGAGAGTGAATTTGAGCGCACAGAGAAAGGTAGAGTAAGAGTAACTGAACTCTTGCTGAATTACACCACATTATCTGAACAGATGGCAGATCTGTCAGGATGAGCTCAGTAAGGAAGAGCCTTTGAACTGCTCACTTTTTTTGCAGCTGTCATCATATAATAAGGAAGCGTAATTATCTTGTAGTTCATCTTTCTACATAAATAAGGTTTAACAGCCTTTTACAGGGAGAAGATTAATAACATTCTGTCATTTAAAAGATGAATTTCTTCTGTTCTTTTCACCATATCATATTAACCACATCGCTTTGAGATCATGGATGTTATCATTTTCATTTTGGAACAGGATATTGAAAAGAAGCCAGCATGCCTTGAGTAATCTGTCATCTTCCTAAGAGTGAAAGCATGGGGTAGAGCAAGGCACCACGAACTCTTATATACACCTGCTTCACGTTTAGTAGTTTCTGCATTTTTAAGCTTTGTGTTCAACCCTGTGTCAGAAATGGGCAGGTAGGAAATGATCATCAGGAAAACTAAATTAGTCAAGTCAAATGAAATGGCAAAGCTCTTTTATTATCCATAAATAAGATTGAATATGAGCAATAAATCAGAGAACCCCAAGAAACCTTAGGAGTAGTAAAGACTGGAATGGAAGATTCATATTCCTCTGTGGTCATAACCACTTATAAATTACTAATAAGGGTTATAAAGGCACCGTAGCCCCACTGTTGTTATATATAGGTGTGGTAGATCTGTTTGTACAACCCTTCTAATTAATGTATTCAGTTAATTAATGTTGCACCAACTGCTGACACATATGTGCAAATGCACACACAGCTAGTGCCTGCAAAGGAGTCTTGCCAATATAATTGGATTTTCAGGAGCAGATAGACCAGAACCTGTTGGAATGATGCCTAATGCCAGTGGGCTAGAGGGGTGATCATCCTGTCATACCAAAGCTCTTGTCACTGAAAGCAATCAAATCTTCACAGAGTCCTCCAAAGTCTAGATGAAGACCTTCTATGGACAGTAGAGACACTTATTTGTCTCTTTTCTCTTGATTTTGGAAGAAACATTGGATTAGCAGACAACTGCCACCTTAATGTCACCTGCACCCACACTGTGTCACCAAATGCCAGCTAAAGTCCAGAAGGAGTAAACTGAACAGAGGGCAGTCTGGAAAAGCCACACATGAGGTCAGCTGTGGAGCTGCTTTCTCTGAACTGAAGGATGTCCATCTAATACATTTGGGGACGAGTTGGGATAACTGGCATTTGTGGTCCAGTACAAACCATTCAACCTTACTGTGGTATTACTGTCTACCAATCTTATTTATTTGTTTATTTGCTTCAGTCTGTCTTCAGACAAAGAAACTGGCTACAGTTGCATCCAGTCAATGACTTGGAAATCAGTGTTGATTGAGTTGAGATAAACTAGTTCTCAAAGTCATGTGAAATTCTGACACATCAGTCAAATATGACAGTGGGCACAACAGGAGAGGAGAAAACACTGAACCATTCGGAGTGGTCCCAGCAGCCTGGCTGCGTACTTTGACCTTGGTTCATTAACTGTGGTTTTGCAAACAGCAGATAGAGCCTTGCTGTTATGCATTGTCTCCAGGCTATTGGTGTCTCCTTTACAAACTAAAAGTCTCTTGACCTCTTCTGCCAACACAAGTCTTATGTGAACATGAAACATTTATTTTAACTGAAGTCTGAGTCAGTTGAACTTTGTATTATTGAAATGAAGCTGAATCTGAAAGAACTTGTTTTGTCAGTAAGCCCAAATAAGCCTAGAATGAATTGTTGTAATGCAGGACATCTAACCTGTATATGTGGGGCTCGTGTGATTTCTGTGATGATGCATTTTTGATGAGGCACATTTCCTTAAAGAACAAAAAACACATATATATAAAGGGATCCCATACAGTTATGTAAAAAAATATGACATCCCATTAAATGGCACACATATCCACACACTAAGGGCCACTTTACAGTCACCAGTTCACCTATCATGCATGTCTTTGGGGGAAACCGGAGTACCCAGAGGAAACCCACACACACAGGGAGAACATGCAAACTCCACACAGAAATTAAAGGTCGCCCCACCCAGGGATCAAACCCAGGTCCTTCTTGCTGTGAGGCAACAATGATATACACTGCACCACCGTGCCACCTGGGTATCTTTAAAAGAAGATCAAATATCCATATATTTAAGTATGTCAAAAAAGACAAAGGTTATCATGGGGTGTTCTAATTTTTTACAAGACTATGGGCTACTTAATGTCTTTCTACTAATTTATTGCTGTAACACAAAAATGTCTCTCCATACCAGCAATTTTATGGGACAAAGAAAAACCTTCTTAACTCTTAATGGACGTCAGTATAAAAAGCGATTATTCCCCATCATTTTTGGAGCATTTCTATTGGTCCATCATGAAATATCAGAGTGGTACTTTATGTGGATTTGTTTCATTTTGCAATATATGCCAGAAGTCAAAAATGCAAAACATGTTCCACATTAGACTAATTCACCCTATATTCTTTTCATTTCAATAAACACGTGAAAGAGCATGTACTACTTGTCCAAATATTTGTGGACACACCTTCTATGAATGCATTCACTACTTTAGGTAATGCCCATTGCTGACACAGATGTGCAAATGCACACACAGTTTGTCTAGTCCCTGTAGATAAGCATTGACAGAATCTGTGGAGCAGATTTCTGGAATCTCTGGAATCATTTGGGATGAGTTGGGGAGTTGGAGATGGGGTAGGGTGATGATCCTTTAACAAGGCAATGTTTTTTGTTTCTATTCTTTGTGTTTGACAGCAGGTGGCTCAGACTGACACATTCTGCTGTTTCGGGCTGAAGGACTGCATCAAAGGGAAGCTTCAGCAGAAGTGCAGACAGTTGATTTTCTTATGAGGGCAACCACATGGATGCCATGGCACTGCAAAAACTGCAGAAGCAGCAGGTGCTGACGATGACAAAAATGAACCTTTTATAAACTGAGCCTGTTTTCAAACTGCTTCATCAAAACTTGAAATGTCTGGCTGCTTTGAAAAGATGCATTTTTTTGGTGGAAGAACTCTTCTTGGTGGCAGAAGTTCACTAACTTGAGCAAATTCTGGACCTTATTTTTTTGTTACTGGCAAAAAAGGAATGAGGAAACCATTTGTAAGGCAGTAGTGTGGCTGATCTAGCAGTGTAGTGGCATGGGATGTTCCTTGGTGTGTTTGTGTGTTTGTGTTTTCTTTTTCAGGCCTACAGGACTCCACTAGAACTCGTACCGCAGCGTGTAAACTGTCCTGATGAACAGGTGACAGGTGTTGTCTTGGCAGTGAAGTGAAATCATTTAATAATTATTCATCTACTGTCCAACATTGTGTTGTCCAGCTTGCTCAGACTCCATCCCAGAATATCAGAATATCCTTTCAGACTATAGGTTTAATTCAGATAAGATGTTTGGTACATAGGTACTGACCTGTTATGAACACCACTTAGTTCATTGTAAGTTATTTAATATCTTCAGTTAGTTCATATCTGCTTCTCTCTCTCTCTCTCTCTCTCTCTCTCTCTCTCTCTCTCTCTCTCTCTCTCTGTCTGTCTCTATCTGTCTATCTATGTCTTTCCATATCTTTCTAAACACACACGCACGTACGTACACAAATTATATATATATATATATATATATATATATAATATATATATATATATATATATATATATATAAAGTAGGCATATTTATTTAAAGTAAGTATAAATATTGAATTAATTTTAATTCTTAGTTTAATTATCTATTTTTTCATTCTAATAGATTATTTTTATGTACATATTTATTGTGAGCCTTTTGGCCAAAAGATAAGTTGGTGCTCAAAAAACACAGGAATTATGTGTGAGCACCATAGTCTGTTGAATTGAAGCAGTGTATAGTCAGCCCATCATTTAAAAATTATCTTTATTTTTTTATGTTTAGGGTTTAACTATACATATTATTGCAATTATTATAATTATTGTGTGTGTGTACGTATTTTGTGGCGCAGAATGTACTATATATAGTGCAGTTTTATCAAAAACTGTCTAAAAGCTGGTATGTAAAGTATAAGACTGTACAGTTGAATAGCTCTTGCTCTGTAAATACAGGAAAGTGCAGATAATGAATTGGGTCAGTATAGTATGGTACTATGTACTTTTTATGTGTCATGAAACCAGACGTTAATTTGCGTATGTTACAGACAAGTGCTTGCATGGAGTTTTAATTCTGGATTGTCTGTTTTCTATGTTCCAAAAAAAAAGAAAAGAAAAGAAAAAAAAAGAAAAAAAACAACAACAACTCTGGATCATCATTCTATGGTGAAAAACTCTGGGCAGCATCTACAAATTTAATAAGGATGAATACAGTGATATATGATATTGCAGCAGCATTCTACTGCAACTAAAACCACAAAGTTGCAACCTCTTGTTCTTGTTCCAGTCCTAACAGGGTCCCTTTGTTCTGAAAGAAGAAAATAAGTTGGTGACTTTAATGCAACCTGAAAAAACATTTTGTACTTTGTTTGATTAAGCTTTTACAATCATGAGATACATTTTGTACTTTGTTAGATGAATCATGAAATAAATGCCATACAACACATTTCAGGGAGTAATGAATTCATTAGTTTGGACACTTTCTGACGTCTAAATCTAAATGCAGATTTGGATAAGCTTCATTTATTCCCATCAGCCATAGCATTGAAACTGATGTGAAGTGAAATGACGTGAATAACCTTGATTATCTGGTTGCAGTGCTACCTGTCAGTGGGACTGGACCTACATGCTAGTACAAGTGAACTGCAGTTCTTAAAGTTGATGTGCTGAAATGAGAAAGGGCAAGCATAAGAATCTAAGACACTTTAACAACAAATAGTGATGTCTAGACATCTGAATGAGAACATGAAGTGGTCAGTTCCTCACAAAAGTGCTCTATGTAATGAAAACCAGTGAACCAATGACAGGGTGATGGGTACCCACTTTGTGTACAGAGAACTAAAGCTAGCCCATCTGGTGTAATCCCACTGAAGAGCTACAGGGAGAGAGTGGATTACCTTGATGTGTTGAAGCAGAAAAAATGACAAATATAAGAATCTGAAACACTTCGAGCAAATTTAATTGTGATGTCTTGAAAACTGGGTCAGAGCAACTGCAAAACATCAGGCAGATCTTGTGGGGTGTTATGCAGTGGTCAGTACCTACCAAAAGTGATGGGTGCTCGAGGCTCACTGATGTGTGTGGGGAGCGAAGGCTTGCCCATCTGGTCCTCCCGAAAGGCTGCACAGCTGAGAGGCTGGTGTAACTAACTAGCTGTCTAGCGCCTGCTTGTGAAGAGATCAAAAAAATCAATACCATAGACACCACACAGCCACACACACCCAGGCAGTCAATAACTTATCTGCTTTGTCCTGAATAGAGTCACAGTGGATCCAGATCCTACCTGGATTTTAGGGGGAGGGAGGAAGTTGGAATGCCTGGCGTAAGAGTGCATGGACACAAGGAGAACACACTCATAGCCCGCCCACCCCCCTCCCCCACGTGATATGGGGATTTATAATCTGTGGATGGGAATATTCTGATTTATCCATATTGCATTTAAGAATAAACAGTAAAGAAATCGAGGGGGAGGAGCATAGACTAAATATATTTAATCAATTGCAGCTGCTGCTCATTAATGTTTTTGAGGCTCAACTCATTTTGTGTTGTTGACCAAACTGAAATTGGAAAGTTAAAAATATGAGTTAGGAAAGCCTTTGACTAAACTGTGTTGGAGACATAAAACAACAACAACAACAGCTCAGTTGCTGCAAATCAGTTACTGCATCATTTAAGATGACTGGGTTGCTTATATAAAAAAATGTTTATATGATGTTCACTCAACAGTGAAGGTTTTGTAATGAGGTATTGTACTGTGTTTTGTTTTGGGTTGACAACTTCTTATTATCCATAACGAGGGTTTGTCCTTGCGTCATTTTTATGAACCAAGAGCTAACCCGCCGATGGCGAGGTACAAGGATGTTGACGTCTCAAATAGAACGGCCAGTGTATTGCCAGTGTCGCTAGATAACAAAATGAAGTGTTTTAATAATGTAAACACTTGGATTTTCTCATTTCAATGTATTGCAAGTTAATAGTCAATTTCCTCCATTTTGAGGGAGCACAAAGCCATCATTCTGACCTCTATACAGAGTCATTCTGACTACGGATGTGCCTGAGAGCCTCTCACCTATCACAGCTCCCTTACGCCAGAGCAGGCAGAGCCAGGAAATTTGTCCTCCTCATGCATTTTGAATGCTGTATTATATGGCGTTGCTGCATGTAAAGCACCACCACTCATATTGGTTTGGCATAAATATTAATGGAAATTAAAGGGAATTATTCTGTTTGGCTACACCAACTCCTGGAGACCCTGTGCCGTCAAAGGAGTCTATGTCTCACTCTCTCCCTCTTTGTGTGTTGACACTACAGAGCGTGTCTGCTGTCGGCAGGCTTCATCCCCTGACCATGCCCAAATCAACATTCTCCATATACAGTCCTTTAAGCACAGATGATAGACAGAGCTCTAGGTGAAGAGAAGTTTGCTATCAGATGGATGACTAAGGCAGCAAATCTCGAGAGTGAGCTGAAAGAGGCAGGCGCTCCATTCCTCATATCAGCACTCTCTCTATTGCTTAAAGGAACATTTTCCCCCGAAATGCTAATGTTGTTAATAATAAATGCAAGTGAATAGGGGCCGGTTGGCAATGACCTCTATAAATCTTGTTTACAAATGTGGTTTACATTTAGCAGGCCTCCCAAATTCTGTTTGCACTGAAAAACTCTGCTGCTCAGTTGCAAAAGCCATGTGTGCTCAATGCACATGTTTATCCTAAACATGAAATGAAAGCTGTGTAATGTATGGACAGAGACAATCCTACTTTTTCCAAAAAAAATAATTAAAAAAGTATTTTTCATTTCATTTTATTAAATGGTGCATCAAGCTGTAGAAGTGGATGAGCTGTCCTGACTATTTTGAAATGATTTTCTCATGGTGTATCAACCTCTTATCACAAATGCACTTACTGCAAAAAAAATCCATCAAAATACCAGTATTCGGAACATGTGTTTGGTTTGTTAATCATGCATCGACAGAACTCTTGTTCAACAGCCACGAGGAAAGCTTCAAAATAGAAATTGTATTTTATATTCACGACCATCAGCTTTCTCTCACTTTTAGAGGCACCGTGACTATATTCTTAAACATATACTCTAAGTAAGTGCAGTAAATGCAGTCAGAGGAAAGTATAAAACAGTGAAAATACTGAATGATAATGGATATAAACTACAGATAACAAGGACACCAGTAATGTACACGTACTTGTGCACAATCTCCTGTAATTGTGTGAAGTATTCTTACCCATAGGTGTTTGGGGCAGAGAAATGGCCCAACCTTAACCACTTGTTTTGGTGTTTTGTTGGGTCATATTTCTCATCTTCCTCAATATCAGTGTTGTCAGGAGTTCGAGTATCATCATGCTATAGAAGAAGAACAACTTAATATCATGTGTCTGAGCCTTAGCAACTGTATTTACATACTTCTGCTTCAGTCACACGCCTTTTTCATCTTTTCCCCTCAGGAGCCAGGTTTTTGTCCAAACATTTAGCAAATGTTATGGGCATTTTAAAATAATTTAGCAGAAAACATGTGAAATACGTGTTTCTGCCCTCTAGTGTGAAGAGGAAACTTTACATGATGTAGGTCAGGGTTATAATCACCATTTGTCCGTGGAAAGCACCCTCTAAACCCTTGAGCCCATCTTCAGCGGTAGGCAGTAGTCCACTGTGGGCCAGTGAAGGCACCTTAAATCATAGAAGTATATGTGGAAAAATGATTTAGTATAAGTTAAAGGTCAACCATGTTCAAAGCATAAATATTATAGAAATAAACAAAACTAATAACATTGCTGAATCAATGCAAGGTGAAGAAAATGTTAGCAGATACAGACAGTTAGGTAACAAGACGTAGAAGTTCCTTAAAGGAAGAAAGAATGGTGACGCTTCACCAAAAATCATCTGCAAGTATATGATGTGAGAGCAGTAGAAGGATTGTCTGACATATAGAGACAGCTTTAAGACAGAGTTAAAGAAGAGCACATTGTGTATATAGATGACGTCATCCTTACAACTACGTGTTAGTGAATCGTTTTCGAGACAGTTCATGCATGTTCTTCTTCATGCAGCAACAGTGGTTTCAATTCCCCCTCACACCAACACTTCTATAACTTCAGACGGGGCTTAGAGAGCAACATGTGGCAATATCCATCACCTCTGGTCAGTGTCCTGTAACAGACGATATGGCTTATGGATATAGAGGGGTATAAAGCTTGCCAGCATTGAGCTGTGGAGTAGTTGAAGTGTGTTCCTGGAACACATTGATGGTTCTCCATCCAATACTTTTGAGGTGAGGAGTTGGGGCCGTGGTGGGCTAGTGATCATGCAATATCCTGACCTACGCTTGCATGCGAATGCAATGAAATCCTTACAACAATATTTCCGAAGTCATCGTAGAAAGTCTTCCCTGAGGTAAAGGGCTGTTGCTCCAGCACAAACAGGATAAACTGTTGTTAATACCCTTGATTTCAGCAGATACAATGGATTAATCCCAATACTTCTCTATAGTGTGTGAATCAGTTTTATCCTGAAGAAGCGTCGTTTCTCCTCAAACCAAAGTCCTCACTTGACGAGTTGAGCATCAATCTGTAAGTGAATCATCTTAGTTGAACTCCAGTGGAGCTCCAATACAAGATACAAAGTACTAGCTATCTGCTTTTGTCTTCAACACCTGATAGAGAGAGAGAGAGAGAGAGAGAGAGAGAGAGAGAGAGAGATTATTGTTAGATGTTTGGTGAAGCAAAAACAAGAAGAATCTTTGCTGAGGTTCTTTACTCGTGGGCTTTCTCTAGCAGACACATCTCCTCAGAAATCTATTTGTCCTCCTTTTCAGGTTATTAAGAGAAGAGTAGTTTCTTTTCATTTGGGCTTATTTACATTTTTATAAAAAGACACAAAGTGTGGACATACTGAGCTGCTGTGCTTATATTAAAAGATTGCCGCCTGTAAAGTCCTGATCTTGAAGTCTGAGAATTCGGTGGATTATATAAGGTTGGTACATGTTTGACACCCCTTTGAACTCTGTCATTGAAAGGCAGTTTAAAAGTGCAGAAAGCAGGTTTACTCTTTCTGAACAGTCCACGTCAGGCTTTTATTCGCCTGCATCTTTTCATACTAGCAACTGAAGGAGTTGAAGGAGAGCACTACTGAACAATCTCTCTGACCCAAGCAGAGCTCCACTCACATTGCCTTGCAGGGTTTCATTTCAATTCAGTTTGATTTCTTAAACTGATTTTAAAATCACACACACACACACACACACACACACACACACACACACACACACACACACACACACACACACACACACAGTGCCCTCTTGCACATTTCTTTTTTTTCTCACACTTAAATGTCAAACTTGAATATCATTCAAAGGTAACCTGAGTAAATACAAAAAGCAGATTTTAAATGATTCATCATAGATGATAAATTTATTATTACCATTTCTAAGGCTATGGGACTCCAGCAAACCACAGTGAGAGCTATTATCCACAAATGCAGAAAACGTGGAACAGTGGTGAACCTTCCTAGGAGCAGCTGGCCAGCCAATATTATTCCAAGGGTGCATCAACAAAACACAGAACATCTAAAGCACTGCAGGCCTGGTCTGGGACTGCTTTGCTGCTTCAGGACCTGGAAGAGTCTCTCTCTCTCTCTCTCTCTCTCTCTCTCTCTCTCTCTCTCTCTCTCTCTCTCTCTCTCTCTCTGGGTTGTGAGTCTAGAGAACTTTAGTGCTGTTTTGCTGCCACCTGCAGTCACTACCAGTCAATGACTGCACATAAAGTTCAGTTCACACTTGAGCAGTTGTAAATACGTAATGGGTCATTTTTGTCTCCTCATACATCTTTAATATCACCTGCCTAATTCATTTTGAAATGTGGATCTGAATGCAGAAATCTACATTGATCATGTGATCCTTTATCGCAACATCTGAAACTGGATTCCCAACTGAAATGGAATTTTAAGGAAGAGCAATAAACAATGATACACATCACAAGATATCTTGGGCAAAGGCAACAGTTATGTTTCTTGTATGACAGGAAATAACAAAGGGGGCAGTATGTTGTCTCCATGCGCTCAAATCCATAATTGTTTATATACTTAAAGTGGTGGAGAGTCAGATGTTTTGAATGGAAACCATTGTATTCCTGAATGGAACAAAATACTCCAATACATCTAATCAATGTGCTGGTGGGACCATTTCTGCAACATCTAATACATTCATCCTAAAAAGGGGCTCACAATAATGTGTTTGGCCAAAGTGTGTCATAATAATGTGTCAAATATATATATATATTATATACTTATGTGACAAGAAGGTTTGGCGATGAAGATAAAGTCCATCATAGAAACAGGATAAACTCTGGATTGGTGACCTGCGATGATTGAATTAGCTAGCTTTTTGTTAGTAAACAACAGATATTGTTATGGATGATTCACAAACTCTGATGGTGATCAGCAGTGGATGAGCTGCTTTTGAGGTGTAGTTCGATATTTGGCTGATAGTTGGTGATGTCATGTCTGTACTCAACCATGGCCCAAAGTTTGGAAGCCTTGTAAAAGTGAACTACCTTGTTCAATATTATCTGCACAACAAATGTTTGGACTGTACCATCTGGCTGGGTCGGGGTGATCTGTGCCAAGTATGCGCGTGCACATGCATGATACCACATTTGTGCCACATTTGGCTGAAATGGCATGAAGCATTTTGCCCAGTATACTTGATCAGGAAAATCCATGCTCTTAGATCATACAGCTTGTCTGCCTTGAAAAATAAACTGTATGTACATATCAGGCATGTGTCATGTACAGAATGTAAGTTTTGAGATCCCTTCACTACTGCAGCTGCTTTCACACTGAACGTGGAAAATTCACCACGCTTTCAAGCACATTACAGACACAGACTTTTACTTCACGGAGCTCAGCATTAAGCACAGCGGCAAACCGAGTCTGCAGGGTTATGAGATGGGTTATGCGCAATATGCAGGGTTTTGTAAAGTTCAAATGTTGTTTTTTGTGCCCAGGCGGCAAGCAGCCTACACACAGGAAGTGGTGTTGACAGCAGCTTTTGCAGACATGAGTGGCGAGCACAGCGCATACCGAATTCAGAAAACAGCTTGACTGGACGTCTTTGTTCCTTGTTGTTTTCTTTCCACAGTTTCACAGCCAAGCTCTTCATAGAAATAGAGATACCTTTATGGCCTGTTCCAACGGCAATTCCAGTGTTTCACATAAAAGTGAACATTTAAACAACTCGTAAGCAGATTCATATTAATAATATACAGAAAGAGCAATGCATTCCTGATCATTTTCAGTAGAATAGCTGTATCTAAACAGACGTCATCATTTACTGTGTGGGTAATTGTTTCTGTGCACGTGTACTATAAAACTAAATACACCTGTGGGACCAGTAGTAGAGGACAGATTTAAGGGGGAGTGAAAATGTAGGTTCGAGTCACTTGCAATAGAAAAAAAAAACATGTATAAAAAGGTACAGGAGAAGAAAATGAAATTATAAATAAATACAATAAAACACACACACACACACACACACACACACACACACACACACACACACACATGCATTTTGTGTGCACATTGTCATTTTACAGCCTTATTCCAAAATGGATTCAATTCATTTCCCCCCTCAAAATTCTACACACATTCATTCCCCACAATGACAAAGTCAGAAGTTTGTTTGAAATCTTTTTGAGGAAAAAAACCCACAAAAATAGCAAGTACATCATTCCCTCGACCCTGACTAATCTCCCAGTTCCTGCTGCAGAAAAACATCCCCATAGCATGATGCTGCCACCACCATGCTTCACTGTAGGAATGGAATTGGCTAGGTGACGAGCAGCGCCTGGTTTCCACCAGACATGACAAGGCAAGTTCAATTTTTTTGTTTCTCATGGTCTGAGAGTCATTTAGGTACCTTTTGGCAAACTTCAGACTGGCTGTCATGTGTCTTTTACTGAGGAGTGGCTTCCATCTGTCCATGCTACCATACATGTCTGATTGGTGGAGTGCTACAGAAATGATTGTCCTTCTGGAAGGTCCTGAGCTCTGTCAGAGTCACCATTAGGTTCTTGGTCACCTCCCTGACTAAGGCCCTTCTACCACAATCACTCAGTTTAGCCAGGCAATTTTCAGTGTGGCAAAGGCTGTGAATACTTGTGTAATATTGTGGTGTTTTTATTTTCAATAAATTTGCAAACATTTCAAACTAACTTGCTTTGTCATTTTGGCGAATTGTGTGTAGAATTTTGACAGAAAAAAAGATTTAATCCGTTTAATGTTTCATTTCTGTTTAATTTCATTTCATGTAGCTGCAGTGTGAGGAGGTAAGTCTTTGGTGGGTGCAGTGTAACTGAGCAGCTGGTTGCTATTCCAGTAGTGAGTAAAGTGCAGGTACAGAAAGAGTTAGTGTGTGAAGGTGTGATGAGACAGGCGAGATGAGTTATGACTGGCTGTGGACTGGGCTACTGACTCTTTTGCATCCTGCAGGCCTGGAGGAAGAAGCTATCTTGGAACCAGCTGGTTCTGGTGTTCATGCTTCTGTACCTCCTGCTGCTGGGGAGCTTTGAGAACAGGCAATGGCTTGGGTGGGTGGAGTCCTTTATAATCTTCCTCTGCGGATGGTGTATAAATCCAGGACGTTTGGGAGCTGAACCCCGGAGATGTGCTGGGTTTCTGTTAAGCTTTCTGCTCAAGAGCTGTGCAGTTCCAGCAGATAACACCGTGTCTCCACAGTGGTACCACTGATTGAGTGCTCTCTCTCCTGCTTCCTGAAGTCCACTATCAGCATCTTGGATGTAGAGAGAGGTTGTTTTCAGGAAGTTGGCTAGTGAAGCAGAGGAGACTCTCAGGGACTGCTTTGCATGCAGTGACTGAAGTGTACTGCAGGATTCTCATATATTCTCGTCTGTCTGTCTGTCCGTCTAGCTATGTAAACCATGCTTACGACTCTTCTTGTGGTTCTTTTGAGCTCAAGTGTCAGCACCATGGAGAGCTCACATTGAGAACCCACCCACCAAGGCTGCAAGGTGTGCTGACAACTAACAGCATGACGACATTCCACACACACACACACACACACCACAGTACCTGACACCACAGTGGCAGTAGTGCTAATAGAAGTACACGAGTGTCCAGTCTGTGTGATTATATTTACTCCAGTGAAACACTGATAGTACAATAAATAAATATTCCTACAGAAAGGAGTGATTTTACATCACTGTGTTCATTATAGCATCACTCAATCTCTCCTCATGATGTTAAACCAGGTGCACTGATAATGGAATTCAACACACCCACACTTTGGTTGTGTGTGTGTGTGTGTGTGTGTGGGGGGGGGTCCATTTGTGTCTGCCTTCCAAGTTAAAGCTTTGACAATATCAAAAATGAAGACGTCGCATCACACACATTTCAGTCAGTTCAGTTTAATTCAGGAAAATTAATATTCAATTATAAAAACATTTCATAATGATAATTTATTCACTGACTTTTATAGATAGAAAATTCTTTGGCAAAGAAGAAAAACTCAAAATAAGAGACTGAAAAAATTCACAAGTGCTGTTTTTTGAATTTAAGACAAAACAGAACAGTTACCACTGAGTGACCGGCTACAATGAAGCAGCAAGTGTTTCATGACTGCATTATGTTGACCAGTTATGGACATTATGAATCAGTTCAGTTATTCTGTCAGAAGATGGCTAATGAAGTACATATGGCACCTGCTGAATAGAAATAAGAACAATACAAAAACAACGGGGAATGCAAGTCAGAGTGTGCGGTAGCAGGATGATGTGAAACAGAAATGACAGATCTTACAGAACTAATGTCCTTACTCAAGCTCAGCAATGCTCAGAGACATAAGCTCCACATGTCCTCAGTACATGTTCAAGGAAACGTCACTGAATTATCTCCACAACATTCAGCATAATTCACTGGTTGAGGTGTAAATGAAGTCTTTCATAGTGGGGTTTGGGGTGAAATGATTCACTGTAAAGAGACTCTGCTCTGTTTACAGTGGTGGTGACGGGTCTCAATGTTAACAGAAACACGGCTACTTGGTACATTATCTTGATCGCGTTAAAAAAGTGAAATATGGAGCCAAAATCTTTTCAAAAACGTACAGAATTTCTCAGGCGGTTAGGTCTGTCAGCTATTTTTTACTCTTTCCTACATGGTCTAGCAGGGCAGGGTTGCCTCCAGGACCAGGGTTGAGAAACACTGTACTCTGTTTACATCTTGACCATGTAATTATGCAGAATTGTTTGCAGACTGGGGGAATTACCCCTTAAATAACTAATAGTAAGGGTATTCTGGTCCCAGCAACTACTACTAGTGTTTGCCCAATTCTTACCCACCAAGAAGCACTCCGTGTACATAACTCAATAACGTTTTAAAGCTAAGAAATGCAAACATGCAAAGTGTAAAAAGGCTGGGGTGCCAAACACCTTCTCAGGAGGTTAAACTAATAGTGGAGCCAGTGGGGAAAGTTAAACAAAGTTAACGTTCTGTGCAAGCAGAAAGAAGCAGCACGTCATAAAGGCTGAGGGGACAGTTTCCTTAGTGCATACGTATGAAATTTAGTGTAATCGTTGTTTATTCTGTTCAGTCAGAATCTCAGGGAACTAGAAGTGTACTTAAATATGGGGCTAGTTTCCCCATTCAGTCCTTGGGGACCCTCAGTCCAGTCCACATTTTAGTCTTGTTAAGGGCGGACACTTAAACAAGGTTCCTCAATGATTTTTGTTATTATTATTTTTATTATTAATAATAATAAAAATAATAATAGCTGTAGTAGTAGTAGTAGTAGTAGTCATCATGTGACTACTATTATTATAACTATCACTACTGTCATCCCCAACAAAACCATTACATATTATATAAAGTCTTGCATTGTGGGAGAGGTCTGATGCCTCAGAGGTGTAGGAAACTGAAACTGACCGATCTTATGCGAAGGGTCCCGAAGAACAAAACAGGGGCCAGTTGATGTAGCTACATCTCTAGATCCACGAAACAGAGCTGACATCAGTGTATCATTTGAATACCATCTGCCGCTATAATCACCTTAATGGTTTCACAGTTTTCTAACATTATTTTAGTTACAAATCAATAAAAAAAACTTACCAAATCCATCTCTTTATAATATTACAGCTATTTATCAGTCTTACAAAACATACACATAAAAAACTAAAGTCATTCCTACTATGTCTAAGGAGTGGAAGACTGCAACTGGATCTGTTGCTTTTTTTTCTTCTTTTTTTCAAATACACACAAATGCAGTCCATCTAAACCCATCCTCTAGCAAGTGCAACCAATCAGAGCTCAGTTCAGTCCAGATTCATGCGTGGCCACCCTTCCTATCGGTACGACCACCTGCTAGGCACGACTCCACTCCCATATGAAAATACAAACCACACACTTGAAAATGCCAAGCAAAGAACCAATCAGAATGCTCTTAATCAGCATTCGTCACACAGCTCACAATATGAGAGACACAGTCATTGACTTGGAGAGGCTGAAGGGGGCAGCAAAACAGCATTAAGCCACTCTTTAGACCTTCATCCACAAGACTGCTGTCCACGCTGTCCACACAGTGCACACGAGGACATGGGAAAGACATGACGTCAGAGATCCCAACGATCATTTCCAATACTGATGCAATAGTTCCTTCATCATTTTCATCATCACTGATAAAGGTAATATCATTCTTTCTGTCCATTCTTCACATCACAGACAGAGAAGAAAAAAAAATGCTCACTAAGAGCTGAATACTGACAACGGCTTGGGATTTGTTTCTCCTACATGTCCAGCCACTGAGGGCCTATAGGAAAAAAGCAGAGTCCACTGTCTCTTCTGGTCAGGGTACAGCATGAGAACAGCACAAGGCAACAGGACTGAAGGCACAGCCTACAAATGGAGGGCAAAAATAACGGAATGGAAAACGTCTCCCTGTTAAGGAGCGAGTGTCAGAAACACGGTTGTTTTCAGGACATTGCACTGTTTGCAGTCCTCCACAGGCACTATTCCAAATCGTTTCGTAGCCTCTTCATGGAAACAATAATACAAGTGTCCGGCTGACCCTGGCCTGAGGCTGAAGGTCACAGTGTGACCTTGCTGAGCCTGAGCGACAGGCTGGCGCGATGCTGTGTACGTGGGAGCGTGGAGCTGCACCGAGAACGCAGCTGGACTGGCCGTCTCTCTGAGCCTTTCGCGCGGAGAACAAAGTCAAAGTTGGCAGAGGTGTTCATGGCGTAGAAGACATTGGCGTTGTCTGGGATCACCAGCTCTGGAAGGAAAGAAGGGATAATGTGGTGAGGAGACGACGTCAGAAGGACATTAAATAGACAAAGAAAATCCTTATAATAGTCTTCAGCCTAGATCACTTAGGAAACACAGCAAAATCTTCCTAAAATGACAAACTTTAATTTTTAAGCATCATTGAGGAGAATTGGTATTTCTTGGTCCTGGGCTAATAATTACAGAGTGTACGTAGATGATTATGAAGCTGTTGTTTTAAGGGAGAAATGCTGTATAATGTAGCTTTGAAAAAGTTTAAGTTAAATTATCATCATCATTATTATTATTTTGATCAAACTTATTATTCTCATTTTCTACACGCCATTATCTTATTAAGGCAGTCCACTCACTTCTGCCCTGTTTCTTGTTGCCTAATATGTGCCTATTTATATGCACTTACATGCATTGCTGCCATTTCCTTTAGGGTCAATAAAATAACTCCATTCTATTCCACTGTAAAAGAAAAAAAAATGTTCTGAGTAAATGGCTGAACTTTTTTGAAAATTGCTCTGGATAAGGGTGTCTGCAAAATGTCAAAAGTATAATAGTAAATGACTCTTGTTGGTGAGTCAGTGTGATGTGCTTGTTGATCTGAGGGAAATTGAACCCTAATCAGTCACACAATACCAACAATACAGTTTTGCTCATCTCAAGTGAAACCAAAAATAAAAAGACTGGGATATCGGCAGGGATATCAATGTCACTTAAGATTTCAATACTAGTATCAGAAAAAAGGTGTTGTGCCATCTACATTATTACTGTTTATATATGTCATTTCAGGACTTCAGCTTAAATTACCTCTCTCATCAGAGATGACCTGGACCAGCTCATACTCCTCTGCCTGTTCCTCATCCAGGTTGTGCTTAGCCATGGCTCTGCTGATCACTGCTGGGGTTTTGTCCTGGTTGGTCAGCTAGATGAAGTGAGATCAAACACTGAATAAATGATCTGAGAAAAGTTCTCATTTATGACACTATAAAGAATGAAGCATTGAGAGATATGTCTACAGCAACAGCAATGATTATAACTACAGCACCAATAAGAACAATGTCACTAACACCACTAACAGCAACTAACCATAATGCTCTTGTAGAGGTTTCCATTGCCCTGCTCCAGACTGACTCTGATGATGCAGGCGTCATGGGCTTGGGTGTTGTATGCGGGGGGCAGGCAGGGTGAGCAGGGTGAAGCTGGTGATAGAGGAGTGAGTGAGACACAGCGGCGATGAGTGCAGGAGCCTGGTAGCGTTGGAGAGGCAAGAGATGCTGGACCACTTGCCGAGGATGAGGACGTGTCCATGGAATGGAGAGACGTACAGGATGAAGAATCAGACATCTGGAGGAGAGACAGGATTTTAGATCAGACTTGGATCAAATGGCATTGAGGGCAGGCGTTACAGTGATTTTACACAGTTTCGGGGTGTTTGTCATGATGTAAATACACTTAAATATAGAAAAATATGGTCCCAGTTCTAATACAGATTAATAACAAAAAAAATAGTTAGATCAAGCTTAAAGAGATGAGAACTTTATGCACATAGGAACAAAAAGAACCATAAAATCACACTGATGGCATTTTAATACACCAAAAACTAGCATTGTGCAGGGCTCCCCAACCCTGTTCCTGGAAAACAATCATCCTGCAGATTTCTACTCCAGCCCAAATCTAATACCCCACTCAGCCCAACAGAAAGTAGCTGGATTAGGGTAGAAGCGAAAGTCAGCAGGAAGGTTGGTGGGACGGAAGGATGGTGACCCCTGGTATAATGCATAAATACATTAACACAGCTGGCTTTTGGTTCATACCTTCTTCATTTGTGAGTGGAGCGTGTGTGTGGGTGTCATGCCCTCGGTGTCTGAGGGGCTTGAATCACTGGAGGACACGCTGACTGAGTCCATGCTCTCCCCTGAACTGCCAGTAGGGGGAGACCTAGGTGTATCCCTCATTGGAGAGCTTGCGGCTGTGGTATCCGGTCCCAAGAAAAGCCTGAACGAGAGCAAGAGGGTTGAGCCAAGTGCAATAAAAATAGTAATAATCTGAATAACAAAACAGCACCTACAGTTTTACATGGACCCAGGTGCCTTCAATTTATGCAAATGATTTCAGTTCTATTGAAAAATAAATTGAACTACCCAATGCCATGGCTCTCTAGATTCACAGTTACTCCACTACTCTATAATCAGTCAGATTTGTGCATTCATCGCATTTTGTGTAATTCAAAAATGGAATATTGTTTCCTACACAAAACTAAGCAACTGAATCATGACCTGCTCCATCTGCTTGATGTTTAAATGATATTAACAGACGTGGGACACTCACAGACTCAGTCTTTTCACCATGCTGGTGCGGGATTTGGGCGATGTGGGACTGCTGTCTCCCAGGCCTTCTATCTCGCAGGACAGAGCATAACTACAAGATAACAGATTGCAGTATGTTTAAGGCATGTACTATACAACAGATAATTGGTGGGAGAAAAAAGGATAATATGGAGAGATGTTTGTACCTCTCTTCCTCTGTATGTTGGGACTGGTTCTTAAACCAACGCAGGAAAGCAGTGTCAGGGTTGAGGCAGTAGCTGTTACATGCAGACTGCAAGAGCTTAATCTGAGCGATCACCTCAAACTCCTGAAAAAGAGGAGAGAGAGGATGAAACACTTTATCATGGTATATGCACACACTATATGGACAAAAGTATTGGGACACATGCACATTTAGTGTTTCTTCTGACATCAAGGTATCAAGTTATTCTGCTCCAGGCAGTAATTCTCTAAAGGGCCTAGAAAACTGTGTGCATGTCAGTAATGTGTGCAAATTAAAGTAGGTGAATGCATTCATTAGAAAGTGTCCATGAACATTTGAACATCTAGTGAACTTTAATCTGAATACTGAAGTTGGCCTGAAAAGAGAAAAACACTCACCCTCCTCCTCTTGTCAAAGTTGATCAGACCACCCTGCAAAAAGGAGAATCCACAGTCAAGATCAAACACACTGATGTGATGTACAACCGAATCCTGGGTTATGAACCCAGATTTCACAATTGTAGAACAGTGATTTCAGGGAGATCTTACCTCTACCTGGTCGGGCAGTGCTGTGTCCAGCATTGTCAAATCAGTCAAAAATGTGCCAAGGTAAGGAATCGTCCCCTGCATGGCCCCCTAGAGGTAATAGACCAGAGTGCACTTTAACCAACCACCCAAACCTAACCTCAGTCTAAACCTGAAGCACACAATCACACTTCTTTAAACTTACTGCATCTTTCTGCAGCTGGAGTCTCTTCTGGGAGCGTTTCTGATGTTCTTTGGCACAGTTCTCCAGATTGGCAAACTTTGATGTTCCCTCCTGTGGGTAGTTATTAATATTAGGAATATTATCTGATAATACACATGCTATTCAAAAATATGCAGTTCACATACTGATCTGAATATTCTATCAGAGGGGAGGAGTTTAAAGAGAGAGTGGGCTAGATGGAGAAGTCTTCTTAAAATGTTCTATATATGCTTTATATCCTGGGACGTGACACTTCTAAACCAGGCTGACAGTGGTTTAGATACTGCAACATTTCCACCCTCAACATGTTGCCTCAAAAAGGAAAGTACGTGGTGAGCCTTGATTTACAATAAAAATGTGTTTTCCCGCCATTCAGAGATGTGGAACCTAAAAATTTTGCTCCGTTTCACTGCAAGTTGTGCCTGATGCCAGTCAGCCACACAGGTTTTCTGATGAGCCATTTCATAATTTGACAAAATAGGCTCCACCACTGAAATACCATGAGCAAACATATCTTCCAGAGAGAAAATAGTGCCTTTAGCACTTCATCACTCACCCTCATTAGCAGCTCTCGACTGGTCAGATAATTGTTGTGGTCAGAGAAAATGTCAGAAAGCTCCTCAAACATCTGCATGCTGTCTCTGCAGAAGAAACAGAGGCAAAAGGAATTAGAGGCAAAGTCAAAAATATAGTGGAGGTCTTCACAATCACTGTTCAAGAAAACAGCTGAAAGAATTGCCAGATTCCACAGAACACTCCTGGATCCCTAAAGAACCATGTTTGAAACAGATCTGGGATTGTGAAGAACCTTTGAAATGTGTTAATGTTGCATGTGTCCATTTACATTCATCACACTTACACCTTACAAAAGATGGTTCTTTTGTAACCACCCATTAAAATATTCCAAACCAAAACTCAAAACCATAAAAAAACATTTTGCTGCAATCTGCACTCCTTATTTTAGGAAGTTCCTAAATTATGTCAAAGCTACAATCAGTGTAAAGGCATTACAATTTGAAGACAGTGGAGTGTTTAGACAGTGGAATGCACACTGTCCACAAAATGGACAATCCAAAGAGGAAGTAGCTGTAAGGAAGTTCTGGTAATATTTCAGATAGGAACCCCAAGGTGGGGGCAGACAAACTCACTTGTGCACACAGGCCCAGGCTCTCTTTAGCCTGTAGATGGGATTGGACTGCAAGGCTGAGACAATTGCTTTGAGAGAGGAGAAATTCTTACGGATTCGACACTCCTGATGAAAACAAAACAAAACAAAACAAGGCTTTTTAGATTAGATGTTAGCAAACACTGCTAATATGGACTCTGATATTGCTAACCCTGAGTCACAAAAAGCTGGAACCAGTTAGTCTCATCACATTGGGAGTGTCAATGTATACTGATTACTGGAGTGTCTCTACACCTCAGCTTTGCTCTGAGGATTTGATTGCATTCAACAACATATGCACATCTGTGTCAGCAATGGATGCAATTTAAAGGTAGCTTAACACATTTGTTAGAAGGGGTGTACACAAACATTTGTTAACAGTAATAGTAACAAATGTTAATAGTAAGAACAACAATGGGGATCAGCTAGCATGATTATACTTTGGAAAATTTATTTTCTTAACTCGAGCTTTAATCACTTATTAACGCAATACTTCATTGAGATGAACAACAGGGATCAACAGTCAGTACTGGACAGTGTGGGCCTGACCAGTTTTGGGACTCTTGGACAAAGTTAAGTTGAAGTACATATTAAAATGAATACTTTACCCAAAGATGTTATGAATCCAATGATATAATGAGGTGTAAAAAGCAGTATAAATTTCTCATGTATAAGAAAAATCTAAATATTTACTGCCCATATTTAATACTAAGATTTAATATTTAATATTAGATTTTATGTAGACAATGGAGGTCTGTTCCTACACAGAGGTGGGCTAAGAATAGTATCTGCACCTGTGCAACGTCAATCCAGCGCTGGATGATGCGAGCCCGTAGGTGGGGGCGTAGGTGGCGTTGGCGCAGCACGGTGCTGACCACACAGCCAGCCACAGCATTAAACTGGGTTATGGTGGCACGGACGGTGGGTGCAGCCTGCTTGTTCTCCTTTTTGTCCCGCTGAGACCAAACAGAGCCCAGGCAATGGTGAGGGACCACCTTCTTAAACAGCAGCTGAGAAACACAGCACAGGAGCAATAATAGTCACATTTAATTTCCCTTGTTATATATACTTTTATATTTACATATGTACACACTCACACACACTGTTTAACTGCCTCTGCCCTACTTCGATCTTTTTACAAGCAAAAAATACTTTTGTTGCAGAGGTAACTGA
This sequence comes from Acestrorhynchus altus, assembly GCA_034509495.1. Classification (NCBI taxonomy): domain Eukaryota; kingdom Metazoa; phylum Chordata; class Actinopteri; order Characiformes; family Acestrorhynchidae; genus Acestrorhynchus; species Acestrorhynchus altus. Next base: position 20,548,693 of record CM067515.1, on the reverse strand, counting down.
TTTTACATAAACATCTGCACCTTAGAAAAGAATAGGACCCCTCACCGCATCCATGTAGGTGAGCTGTTCAGCCACCAGGTCAGCACTAAAGTTCAGAAAATCCTCCTGCACCTCAATCTCCACCTCCTCATCCTCTCCCAGGCAGAAAGGGCTGTTGCCATGGAACCCTCCTGTGGTAATGGGGTGGAGGTGAAAACAGATTTGAGCCAGGCAGGAAAAGTTTGTTGACATATTGGAGGGGTTGGACAGATGGACGGATGAACAAAGTTAGTGTAAACGATTAAATGGGTGAATAAACAGGGAGTGAGGGTACACACAACAGGTAAGCTTGAGCTCAATTAAGCCAGGAGTGAGGAGCACTGGCTTAAGAGACAGAGCAGACAGGTGGACAGACAAAGAGGCAGACTGACCGTCAGCGTTGCTCTCTGGGCTGGCCTGGCTCTGCAGCTGCTCCAGCAGGCTCTGTGCCCGGCGTGTGGGGTCAGAACTCGGCATGGCCTTTTTCAGGAAGACCAACACCCTACTCAGGCTGGGGTATGATGGCGGCTCCTGGAAATCCTCAGGACACTGATCCAACCATGCTCTCAGGATGGATGCTAATGCACTGGAAGGGGATTGGTGAGGGAGTCACAAACAAAAGATAAAGAAATATATTAATTGATATAGAAGTTTAAAACAAACGATTTACAGTACATGCTTGGTCCCAGATGTCTCCTGCTGCATGTCCCCTGTCAAGGAATATGGGTGTTCAACTCCATCACTGACTGATCTGATTTAACATCATTACAGACTGATTTACCAAACCAGGTGTTAGGTGAGATCTATAAATAAAACTAGACTTCCATGAGGAAAGCTTTGGAGATATTTTACTGAACAAAGTGATATAAAACCACTATCATTATTTTGTATGAATCATTTATGTTCATAGTAATATTATAAAATTGTCTTCTATTGAGTAAATAAACACTTACTGCCCAGCAAGTGAAATTTTTGCCTAAACCTTCTGAACAGTATAGTACATAGACAGAGTTGAGTAAAATTAGTGATGGGAAATATTTCAAAACAACTTCATAATCATATTCAAATGAATGAAAATTGTGAATGAATGATTCATCTGAGTCACACAGTAGCCACCAAGTGTTACACATAATTTCCTTAGTTTCCAGTTTCCCCTAAATTGTCTATTGTCTCAGTCACTTCAACATGAACATTAGGAAATCTATTGACAGGAACACAGGCACTACTGTATAATTACTGTACTGAACAGAGCAGACATAGTCCTTCAAAATACAGTAGAATTATTGCTGATATTGCAGTGAATAAGGTTGTATTGAAGATGTATTGCAGATAATACTGCTGCAGTCAATGTAACAGAAGTACTGTACAGAGTATTGTTGCAGTGAACAGATGCACTTGACTGCAGTGAATGGATCAGCAACACATCGGTCTTGCTTCAGTAAGGAAATTTGTATGAGTGCAGTGAATAGACGTTTTTGCAGCAATTAGATCTGTCCTACTGGAGCGATCAGATTGGTCCTACTGGAGCGATCAGATTGGTCCTACTGGAGGGATCAGATTGGTCCTACTGGAGCGATCAGATGGGTCCTAATGCAAGGCTTCAGTAAAAAGATTTGTATGACTGAAGTGAACAGATCGCCATTTCAGTAATGATCAGATCTGTATTACTGCAGAGAAGAAATCTGAATGATGAGCGTAGAGCAGACTAAAACATCACTCACGTTCTCACAGCTCCTTTACTTTCTCCTGCTTGTTGTCGATTGCTTTCTCCATCACAGTCCTCCATGTTCCCATACCTGTTGTTGCACACGCACATAAAACTGAGGCTTAGTTTGGACTTATGGCTACAAAGTAGTTTTCTCTTGTAATGAATTTTAGACATTGTCTACAGGGCAAGATGAGGATGAATCAGCAACATACACTATCCACATACACTTAACCAATCCACAGAATGCCACAGATCAAAGCAGGAACATTGCTGGGTTTGGGCTACAGGGTTATAGCCCGAAACAGAATTTAAAAAGCCACATCTCAAATATAAATATTACTATATTGTATTCAATAAGGGTGTTTTTACAGTATAAAGTCTACAACCTTTACACAATATTATATGCTTAAGTGTGACAACATAACTTCCTCCAACATTTTAGAAGCATCTACAGCTTTGCTCTTTGGTCTGAACTTTGGAACAGTACTACAGGCAGGCAGGCATGCACACATGCACACACTCACTTGTCCAGCAGCAGCTCCAGGACACTCTGGGTGCTGGCAAAAGCCCTGTAAGTAGACAGGAAGATGCTGGTGTACGTAAGGTCATTATCTCCGAATGCTGTTAGCAGTGTCTCCACAAGCCGTTCCAGTGTTCCTGCACGGATACTTCGGATTTTACAAGTCTCCAACTGGCTGACCGTGTGACCTGGGGGTAAACGATCACCCTCCGCCTAGAAATGGAAGTCGAAGGAGAGAAAGAAAAGCATGTTTTAAAGGGGATTCTAAATTTACTTTCATTTTTGTTCTTTATTAATTCACTTAAACAAATAAAAATAATGAAATTAAGTAAATGACAATCTTCTTATCACTAAGAATGAACTTTTGGATAAGAAGGGAAGAATAAGGGAAAGGCATCCCAGCAGTTTATGTTGAGCAAGGAGCTTCAACTAGCCCAGAGCTTTCACTCAAACAAGCTTAAACAACCAAGCGTGTGGACTGTAAGATCATGAAAGGTTGATTAATACAGCTGCTGCTGAAGTAATGGGAACCAGCTACTGGACAGACAGATTGCCAACTCTTCTTTGGCCAATATGTTGTCACATGGGCCAAATTTTGTCCCAGCCAACTTAAATATAAACAGAAAAATAAAAAAGACCATTTCTCCATTTCTGTCAATTCAGAAGACATCTTACAACATCAACATGACTGTGCAGAGTTAAACTGTGTGTTTGTGCTTGTGATATCACAACCATGATTGATTCAAAAGAGGCTGTTTTTGATGCTGAGTTTTCATATATGGATTGTCGGGGGGGTGGGGGGTGGGTGGGATGTATACTATTATATATTAAATTAGACTCAAAGGCAGGCAGTTGTCCTTTAAGATTGGTCCTTTAAGATTAGGCTACATGAAACGCTTTCTATGTCCACTATGACGTGTGTGACAAGAGTGTATGAGCCTCAGAAGTGAAGAAGAGAAAAGAGAAGGAGAGAAGTCTTGGTGCTGCTGGCACGCTAGAACAGGAAACACTCCAATCTGCTTCTAATCAGAGCGCCTTTTTCTCCACCCTGCTTTTCTGTCTCTTAAACACACACATACACACATACACTGCAGTGAAATATCCTGATGTTCACAGAAAGGAAAGACTAAATCATCACAATGCAAGAAAAATGTTTAGTGCCTATTTTTCACTGTCCTATATTTATCAGTCTTTACAGAATATCATAGTACAAAAGGAATGGGGGATTCATTCAGGCTACAAAGCAAGTTCTATTATGTTCACATGTTGTTTTAGAGGGGTGTTGGCGATAGCGGGAAAATGATTCAAAGGTTAAAACAACAAACGCTACTGTAAAACTGAGTTTTAGCAAGACAAGCTTCACAGACATGAATTTTCAGCACTGGTGGTTTGCTCTCAAAGCGTTCAGAAACACTCTATGGACAAGAGTATTGGCACAGCTGCTTATTCATTGTTTCTTCCAAAATCAAGAGCATTAAAAAAGTGTATTCTGGTTCTGTTGGGAGCATTGCTGTGAGGATAACAACAAGAGTGTTAATGAGGTCAGGATGTTAAATGATCAACACTACAAATCATCCCCAACTCTTCCCAGAAGTATTGGGCAAAAAGTATCATCATTCCAGGGAACACAGTTCCACTGCTCCACAGCTCAATATCGGGAGTCTTTATTCCACTCTAGTCCATACTTGGCATTAGGAATGGTGCCAATCTGTGGATGATTACCTGCTCCAGAGTGTTTTACTCTATTGGCAAAGCATGTCTACAGGGACTAGACAAACCATGATTAGACAAGCAGAGTGTGCTACTTATAGTAACTAATGCATTAATTAGAGGGGTGTCCACAAACATTTGGACATATTGTTTAGACATTATTTACTTCATTTCCAGTTGCATGACTTGTTGAAACCCATTTTATGTCCATGAGAATGCCTGACACAGTACTGTATACAAGTATCAACACAACACATGCTTCAGAAGCATCAACAGTGAAAAAGTCATCTAATAACTCATCAAAAGTCTGGCTGAGCTCCTGAATAGAATATGGTTATTTGTATTTAAAACATTTTGATATGCTTTTGATGAGCTGGAGAGTATTTCTACATACTCAGCAAGGACTAAGGCTAATCTTTCTGTTTTTTGGAAGGGACACAGAGTTCGTTTGCCCTTATACACTAGGGGTGAAATTCTAGTGTATAAAAACACAAAAAAGGCCTGTTCACTCTAAACTCTTTATGCACTGGTTCCTTATAAAGTACTCCACAAAACCCAGTCAGTCCATGTTTTGTTCAGTCGGTCTGAGTGGGCTAGTACCCAAATGTGGGCCAACTGGAGAGCTTTTGTAAATGGACTAGGGTCATAGCATTTCTCCAAAGTCTATTAGAAAACATTAGACAGTAGAGACAGTTACTCCAACAGAACCTCATAATATCCTTTATTTTGTAAGAACGAGTCCAAATACTCTTGTCCAGTAGTATGTGTTAGCCTTGTAGCTCCGGTGCACAACCAACAAGGTAAACTTCAGGCTCCAAACAACATTGGCTGACTACAATAAAAAAAGGCTTTAATTTGGAATTCAAGCCAAACTCTTGCTTCAAACAGACATGGTGGAGAATGGTCAAACTGTTATCCAGTGTTCTCTGGTGTTCATTAAACCTCAGCCACAGCACTAAAATCCTCCTCTTACCCCCAGCCATCGTGCTCCTTTGTTGGCGGCCTGTTGGATCTGGACCCTCTTGAGCGTGACGCTGTAAACAGCCCCCTCCTCCACCTCCTCCCCCCAGTCCTGCACTGAACTCTGTGGGGGAAGATAATCAGAGTTACGCCACCATGCTACAACACAAAACTGCATTATGCAACATGTCTCAGGCTAACGAAGGGACAGATGATACATGTTATGACTGAAAAGAATTAGAGTGAGACTCAGGGAGAGTGAGAAAGGGAAGCAGCCTGTGTAGAAGAACAAGAAGCAAGAAGAGAGAGAGAGAGAAAAGTGCCAGGAACAAAAGGCCAGCAGATTAAATCAGCTGAGATGAAGAAAGTAGAGAGAACAGAAGAGATATGAACAGATAAAACACTTTCCAGTAGATCAGCTATGTTCTACAAGTTTTATACAATACTACTGTAAATATACAATACTACTGAATTTCAGAGCCAATGCAGAATTACTACTGGAAGTTCTCTCAGATTAGACTCCGTCTGGGTGCAGGCTGCCTTGTAAAGCAGTACTATGCAAGAATCTTGTTCCTGGACTCCCCTAGAGTTGGGAAGTGTAATTTGTGCTTTGATCCACCCTAAGCCACTGAATGACACGTCTGGACTGATAATCAATTGGTATTGAGAGTAAAGGAAGCATGTGGACTGAGGCAGTAAAGTACAGAGGATTTTACCCAAATATGACTGACTATACAGTGTAACAGTTCTCGTGAGCTGTCCTGCCCGCTTCACTAAAAGTACATAGTGCAGTTAGCAGCATGCATAGCCCAGAGTAGCAATGATAGAGAAGCCATTCTACTCATTACCATCAGTAGAGCATCACTGTGATTTTGAAGCTGCAATTTGTTAAAATCTGTACGGCAATATGATGCTCCTAACCTTGCACAACTTGCTCACTTCACCTGAAACTAAGTCATGTTTAATGTCCTTTCCTCCTCCAACAAGCTCAGCTTCAACTCGTCCATGGTCTGATGAGTTCAATCAGGCGCTTCAGGGCAGAGGATTCATAAAAATATTTGGATTCCAATGTCCTGCTTGACTGAAGGTATTGCTTGATTAATTTAGTGTGAATACAGTTCACTTGTTCGGCTGATCCCTGTAAATTTCTAATAAAATGCCAAGAGGAGTGATGGGAAAAGCAAAGTGTGACAGCTGTCAGAAACGCAAACACTGATCTTGAGTTAACAGTGAATAGTAGGTCAACATCAGCATCTTGTTTGTGGAAAAATGATTGTGAATGAATGTGATGCTTAACAACCTAAGCCAACTGTGAAACCGTGTGGGGAAATATGTAAAATTCATGGCATCCACTGGCTTCTAACTTACACAAGAAAACAATGCCTGTTGCTTAGTGACAAAAACACTTGAAATGCTTTCTTGTTCATGTTTTGTTCACACAACAAACTGCACTGTTCACTAAAAACTACCAGAGCATTGTGGGAGACTGTAGTGCCCTCAAAATGTTGCACAAATGTAATCATCAGAGTAGAAATAGCCAAAGTATTCAACAAAGCCCTAAAAGGTGAACAGGGAGCCAATTCAATTTGATCTGGCAGTTTTATATTCTGTCTAAGTATAATGATGAAAGGACTAATACATTAAAGACTTCAATTAAAAGTGTACTTCTGTAAAGTTACCACTTTTCAAAATACAAGGTTAAACGTTCCGATATAAACTACTGGGAGAAATGACGGGACACTGAGCCAGGTTGTGGTGATCTGAAATGCACAAACTAAAAAACTAAAATGTGCTAAACTAGAGGAATCTCCAGTACAGTCTAATTTGTCTTTTGGCTGAACTTTCCCTTTAAAAGAAGATACTCAGTCAAACTGGGAGTCAGAAAGTCTGAGATTGCGTGGGTCAGAAGCTCAGGGTGAAGCCGGCCAGCCTGTCTGTCTGTGTTTGCTGGCTGTTTCCTGTACAGTGCTGGACGATAAATCTTTGGCTCAACGAGTCATGCAGACCTCACCGCAAAACAATGGCAGGAGGTCAGTGAGCTCAGGGCCTGGACCCTGCTGAGTCCACACTATACACACTGCAGCACCCCTTTGTACTGCAAATAAATGTTTTCCACAAGTGGCTTTGCATCCTAACCAGAGAAGAGGGGGTTGGACTAGAATTACTGCACCAATGATAATAACAATACAAGTCACAGTCTTATTTTTATTATACCATCAATACAGTGTTATTTAACTAAAAGCTTTTTGTATTAAAAGGTATTTTCCCTAAATTGACCTGAATAAATTGCTACATTACTACATATCTATCTAATGGCCAAAATTTGACCTTCATTTCTTGTTTATACACACACTAAGTCTATGTGCTTCCATAGTGTGTATGTGAGCATGGAGGTGCAGAGTAGAGGAGCTGAGAGAGCGAGCAGAAAAAAAGATTTTCCACAAACTAATTAAAACTCGATGTAAAAACATATCCCAGCCCCTTTAACACTCTGCTTTTATATATTATATTTATTATACTATCTATAATATGTAATCACAAATAATATTTTAAATATGCATGTCTCACTATTTTAATAGTCATCACTTTAATTGATCAACTTTTATTTTTGCTCCTGGACTTCAAACTGCATCCTGTATGAAACTGGTTTCCGTACTAAATAACAATAAAACAAATGAATAATAGAATACTTTTATAATAAAAACATAAAGATAAATATAAAATATAGTTTACATATAATAAGAAATGCATAGTGATGTTTAATTGTGCTTTATAAACCAAACACACAAACGGATTTACTTGGTTTTCTCTGATCATAAAACTGTAAACAGCAGAACAGTCCAGACTAAAGCTTCTAACCTACTTTCTTCAGAAAGTACACAAACAATCTCCCACCAAATCCTTCAGAGGTTGTTCAGCAGCTCACTAAAGCCTAAAGCCACAATAACAGAAAGCAGCCTCCTGAATAATGATCTGCAGCTCTTTCACCATTTTAACCATATAAACAAAGTAATGAACGACCAGATCATCACTGGTGGGATTCTGACCAAACCCACAACTACACACACACACACACACAGACACACACACACACACACTTCTCCTTGGTCCAGCTGTTGTTGTGTCTCCAGTAACAGGACTCTGAACTACAGAATCTGTTCAGTCTGACCAAGTTAAAGTAGTTCAACACTGTTTAATCCCCCACCCTTACCCTCACCCCCACCCTCCTCTCTTTATCCGCTCCTCTCCCCTCTGCTCGCTTTCTCCCCAACAAAGGCAGCAGTTTGAGTCACAGAATAACAGCAAAGTCGTCTTTACCATTTTAGTTTTCCAGGCGAATTTCATGGTGAGACTTTCTCTCATGTTCCGGCAGCATGAGCGCGAGACCGACCCACCAGCTTTTCCCTCTCACACACTCACTCACACTCACACACACTCTCCCTCTCACAGACGATAACACACTCCCTATCCTGCTCTCCTCTGCTCCTCCTCTTTCCTCCAGCTCTGCTCGGTCTCTCCCTCGCTGACTCACTGACTCAGAGCCCCGCCCACAGTGCGGCTGATCACCCAATCACACTCAACAGTACAGCACGCGCTCACAGACACAGACCTGTTACAGTCCGCGAGACATAAACATGGAGACTTAACAATTCAGTCATTTTGTATATGATTATTCAATTCTCACTCACTCAACTACACCTTCACTCACTCAACTACACATTCACCTACAATCAACTACTCCTTCACTCACTCAACTACACATTCACCCACAATCAACTACTCCTTCACTCACTCAACTACACCGTCACTCTCACAACTACACCTTCACTCACTCAATTACACATTCACTCAATCAACTACACCTTCACCCACAATCAACTACTCCTTCACTCACTCAACTACACCTTCACTAATTCAACTACACCTTCACTCACTCAACTACACCTTCACCCACAATCAACTACTCCTTCACTCACTCAACTACACCTTCACTCACTCAATTACACATTCACTCAAACAACTACACCTTCACTCACTCAACTACACCTTCACCCACAATCAACTACTCCTTCACTCACTCAACTACACCTTCGCCCACTCAATCAACTACACCTTCTCTCACTTAACTACACCTTCACTCACTCAATTACACATTCACTCAATCAACTACACCTTCACCCACAATCAACTACTCCTTCCCTCACTCAACTACACACTCACTCAACTACACACTCAATCAACTACACCTTCACTCACTCAACTACACATTCACTCTCACATACACCTTCACCCACTTAATCAACTACACCATCACTCACTCAATTACACCTTCACTCACTCAACTACACTTTCACTCACTCACAACTACACCTTCACTCACTCTCCTACACCTTCACTCACTCACTCACTCACTCACTCACTCACTCACTCACTCACTCACTCACTCAATTACACCTACTAAAATTGCACCTGTGAGTTGGCAGCCTTTTAGAAACGAATGATTCTTTAACACAGCAGGGCTTTTATGCTGTTATATTATGAGAATACACAATTATCATCAAAGATAGCTCAGAAAAAACTCTCAACCATGCATTTAAAAATATCTAAAAATAAAAATTGCATTTATATAAACATACACATGTAAAATATAGCATTTCTTTGTATGTTCCCCCTTAGAAAGCCAGCTTCAGAGCACAGGGTGGGCCATGCATGAAAACATGCAGGAAAGAGTTAAGGCTGACTTTATTCTGATTATAGGACAAAATACTGACTTTTAAATCTAGATTTCTTTTGACTTGTAGAACTAAACCTATGAAGTGTTTACTGTGACACTGTTGACAAACAGCAACTGAATAAACAGTAAACAAACTGACCATTAACACCTAACACCTTTATCCCAACTATTGGTTATTATGTCAACATTATCAATTGTAATGCAAATGTAGCACCCAGCAGGTTCACGAGTTACAGAAGGTAAGTCTACGCACACACACAGCAACTCAGTAGAAATACACAATAAAAGCTGAAAGAAAAGGGAATGCCACTTTTGCTGGTCCACACAGGTAGGTTGTCCATGTCTGGAGTAAATGTGAGTGTCTGACCGTGTTTACGTGCGTGATAGCAGACATACAATGTGAGGAAGACTGACGCTGCGTCCAATTGTTTTAGAGGGGTCAGGCTGAGTAGATGCAGGACATGACGTCTGGTCTTTTAATTAATTCACGTTTGTTTAGACGTACTGGGAAAAGCTGAACTGGAAACTGAATGGAACATGTTAGCTGTAAGACACGCTCACAAAAACATGATGTGAGGTAGAGGAGGAAGGTGCTAAAATATATATTCAGCGTTGAGATGTTAACACACTACAAGTACCGAGAATAGATATTCAGAATACAGAAATGAAGTAGCTGTATTTACTCCATTTCCTGGTGGTTTTCAGGATAAACTTTACATGCTGTTTAAGTTATTTTTCCCTGTCATTGAGCTCAACTGAAGTAGATTAATAAATCATTATTAGTTATTTATCTCAGTGCTATTAAGCACTACTAAAGCCAGATTAGATTTATACATCACTGTATCTGTTTTTCCAGTGTTACTGAGCTCTACTAAAGCATGAGTAGACTGATAAATCAATGTCAGTTATTCACTGACAGATCCATCCATCTGGAAGAGTATACAGCATCAGTGACTGGCTAAATCAACAGGTTTCCTGGTTTATGTGTGTTTGTGTTTATGTATTTCACAATTCCTTCCCTTGACCTGACGTCACCCATGTCATCACAATCCAGTGTAGCACACCCTTTAGATCACATACACAGTTATGATGTCTGAACAGGGCCTCTCGCTCCTTAGGTTTGTGTGTGTGAGTGTGTGTGTGTGTGCAGAACATCCCCTCCCAAGCAGCAGGGGGCAGACCGGAGGTCAGGGAGGCCCAGGGAAAGCCTTCTGTGCATGTGTGTTTGCACTGTAGCCCTGGCTGTGTTCCAGTTCCCAGACTGCTGCTCTACTGGCCTCTGGCAGTCTGGACCCCCAAGCAGCCTCCTCGAAAAAAACCCACTACTACACAGACTCTAACACACACACACACACCAACTGAAAGATGCTCATGATGAGAAATACAGTAGAGTACTTGATCCGATCTGCTCAGGACAGTGTCAGCACATCCAAACATCTACTGCTCCTTCACATAACCTCCTGCAGCCCTCATCACAGAGAGAGAGAGAGAGAGAGAGAGAGAGTGCGAATAAAGGGGGGGTTCAAATAGGAAAGCAGGATGGTGAGAGAGAGAGAGAGAGAAGAGGAGAGAGATAAAGCTGATAGAATGAAAAGAAGTATGAGGGAGACGTCAGAGAGAGGGAGACATAAAGAGAGAATAGAGGGAGAAATTGGCATTACGAGAAACATGGGAGGGGAAGGGTGGGATAGAGAGAGAGAAAGTGACAGAGGATAAGTGAAAGTGTGTGTGTGTATGTGAGAGAGAGAGAGAGAGAGAGAGAGAGAGAGAGTGAGTGAGTGGGAAAGGGCGTGACCTCTGGGCCCCTGTGGGGACAGCTGCTCTCTCACTGTGCTGAGTGATGTCACCAATTTACGCAAAAACATGGCCTGGAGAAATGTCAAGTGCTCCTATAACAACACACACATATACACACACACACCCACACACACACACACACACACACACAGCAATCTCACAGAAAACATGCTGAAGATGACTGCAGATGGCTCTGTGAAGGAGCAACTGTTCAAACAGTGCAAATGAACTGTGATGAAAACCTGGCAGAATCCTTCCAAAGTTATTATAAGAGTATTAAACCTGTTTCTGAACATAAAAACTGGTTAAAAGCAACATTATGTTAATGCTCCACTGATTTTAATAGGAAGAATGGAGAGAGAGAGACAGAGAGAGAGAGAGAGATGCTGTTATTGTGGAGTTTGGTTAGTGTTAATTTTCTCCAATAAATCTTCTGTTCTCTGCCTGAAACTTCTACTCAGCAAATTAAGAGACTCTGATTCAGAAATCATCAAAACTACATTGAGATATTATAATTAAATAAAAAAGTTTTTTTCTATGCCATATATAACACACTACACAAATGATAGTCCAAAAAACACAAAATACTAGCATTTTAACCTGTGATTAATCACAGAATATTATTGTTCATATTAAATATTAAAATAAAATATTCATATTTTTAAAATATTAATTGATACCACTATTTTAAGTCATTTCTCTTCCAAATATGACTTCATAAAATCAAACACAACAATAACGATAAAATGTATAATAATAATGAAAATGTTTTATGACAAAAAACAATAATCAAAATAAGAAATACTACAAAATTATCAATACTACTATCAATACATTTTAATATGATTTCAGCTATGGAGAATGTTTTCTGTAACATCTATCTATGGAACAGGCAGTCAATGCAAATGTGTTTTTCACACTTTTTTTATTTGGTTTAATGATTTTCTTGGTTAAATTAAATATCATATACAAATATTATGTAAAAAAATATCTAAAACACCTACATTTATGCAATGAAGCAGTGATATAATGGACTGGTAGACACTATCTGAATGATCCACATTCAGCTCAAATTTAGCTTTTTGCTGTGTGTTTCGCTGGCTGTGGTAATTTGGTGGTATGGGGGGAGTTTCCTGCAGTCTGCATTTGTAAACAGTTCACTCGGTACACGCACACACACAGGCATGCACACACGCACACAAACAGCCCACAAAGAAATGGTGATGCTTGGGTCCAGAGAGAGGCTGCTGCTGTTATTGCTGTGCTAGAGAGGGAAACACACATTCCAGGAAATCTGCTGCTTCCTGCCTGTAGCTTTCCAAGCCAGCAGCCTCTTACCTGATTCCAGAGAGGATCGCCATGTTCCCACTGTCAAACACAGGCACATACAACCATACAGGAGGTGTACAAGTAACTTCATATGCAGGTTCTGTAATGAGTGTTTGTGTAATATCTCAGAGGATGCTGCTTTAATGAATGCAGGCTCACACAGGCCTTTTCCACCAAAAAAATCTGAACTGGTTCTGTTCGGGCTTATAAGAACCTTGGTGTTTTTTAGTGAACTGCATTTGCACCAGTTGTAGGGGAACCACAGATATGTCACAGAATATGTAATCAACAGAAGGCTTTGCCCAGCATCAGTAAACGGAAATGAGAAGACAGCAGAGCGTACAGACTACCTGTGAGCTTTTGTGCCATTACAGATGTTTGTTTTTCTTGGCGTAGTTGGAAAATGCCCCACAGTAAAACAACAAAAGCCCATGCCTTTTTCCTCAGGACTGTATAGAAAACTTCTCCCATCAAATTAGGGCTGTGAGACATCTCTAGAGAGCCTAGAAATGGGCCGAGATCCCCAGACATTATAAAAGTCTATTGGGAAATTAAGCTGCATTCGATTTACCTCAGAAGTTGTATGTCAGAGCTGGGAATGACACATTCCAGTTATAGATTCAGACAGTTGTACAATTTGAAAACATTAAAAAAAAAAGCAGTTTGCCAAAGAATTTGGAGTTTACAGATTGCGAGGAAGTAATGTACTTCCTGGGTAGTGTAGGGCGAGTAGTCAGAGGCACCCACAAATAGAACAGACAGAGAGAAAATCTCCAGGTAGGCCCCCAGTTTATTAAACAAATAAATATTTACAAATATTTACACTGCACTAATAATGATAAAGAAAATAATAATAATAATAATAATAATAAATAATAATAATAATAATAAACTTTCCCACTACTTCAGTGGTAATGACCAATGCCTGCAAAGTCACAAAAAGGTCTCTTCCAGTACAAAAGCTCCTTGGCAAAGTCTTTATTCACTCCCCCCTTACTCGCACTCAGAGCAGGTATATATACTAGTAGCCCCTCCCCCTGGGTTCTACCAATATCAGCACAGGTGATGTACTTGAAACAATATAAGATAATTGTTGATACACAGTTAAGTACAATACATATCATCAGATGAGTACACTTTACTACACCGATTCATCAAGTCATTTTTAAACAAACACTGTGAGTTTTCAGACATTCATTGTTAGACCTTCTTCAAGTCCAATCTCCCCTCTCCTTATAACGGAGGTGGATTGACCCAGGTGAGTAAAAGCTCAGAGCTCAGGCTCTTTACTCTTTTGGGCCTGGTTAGCTGTGGACAACACACATGAGTACAGGTATGTGTGTGACTTATGTGAAGGTAATGTGTATTCAGAAGCTCACATCATTACACTGATGTTTTAAGCTTAATCTAACCAAAATATGGCCCACTGTTGTTGGCAGTGTTAACACTTTTTGTCCATCCATCCATTTTCTGTACCGCTTTTGTTTACACAAGTATTGTGTTACTTTGTATATCCAAACACTGTGAAAACGTGTACAGAAGTTGGACATGAGTGTACAACTGATTTAATGAGACACACAAAGATAGTGCTAATCAATAATACTACAGCAGTCAGGGTTGGTAAAGTGGTTTTCCAAGTTGGAAATCTGACCTCTGGTGGCATTCCAGTTAAAATTTCCTACTTGGAATTCAGAAATTCTGAAACAATTGAAATAGTACAATAAGTTCAAATGCTACAGTACTTACGGTGCCAGTGTTTACATACATTACAAAGTTTGCAGTTTGTGTGCTTGTTTTGTTCAATTGCTTTATAATTACTGCAGACTCTACTTCACATTTACTCATTAAAGAAGAGTAGAGAGGAAGATATCATATTTCCATATGACATGGCAGACATTCATAATTTTATGTCACTCGGTGTTCCAGTAATAGTGCCTTTTGAAGATGCTATTGTAATGCTATGTAACATTGCTTTAAATATTAATATTTTCAATCCATTTACACGATCCAATGAAACTATCTCTTCCTTAGGAAGCCAGGGTTAGCTATGTAATATTGACTCTGGTCAGAGAGGGTTGAAGGCCTTCCTAAAGAGCCCAACAGTGGCAGCTTAGCAGGTATTGAACCCAAAACCAATAGCCATCAATTACCCAGCACTGTACACACAGAGCAGCAACTACCCCACCACTGTAGCCACCAGCCAAGATGATCTGAGCTTAATTAGGTAGCTTTAACCAGGCAGGTTAAAGTGACTGGTGAAAGGTTTCAGTGATACAGATTCATCATAACATTCAAATTCAGATTCCAAAATAGAGCACACGTTACAACCACTTCACAGCAGTACATTAGCTTTCTGGGGGCAACTGAGGACTCAACATTAGAAAAGCAGGCCTGAAACCAAATGTCATTGGTTAGATCCCTTAGACTGAGGAGTGAAAGGACAGTGATATTTCCTCTTTGAACACTCACAGCTGAGGTGCCCTTGAGAAAAGCACCTAATCCCAATGGCTCCAAGGGGTGGGGCACTCAACCTGCTAGTGCGTTTTCACCGCCACGCTTGGGTTAAATGGAGAGGTTGAGAAAATCCACTGCTGCACAACTCTTTATAGCCCTCTAGCCCATTAGGAATGTTGACAATAGGTCCATGTTTATCTGCTCCAGAGGGTCCTATTCTATTGGAAAAACTTCTCTGCATGGACTAGACAAGCTTAGATTACATTACAAAACTCACTTAAACATTAAAAAATGCGCTCAAAAAGCCTGGACTGCAGTAAACTGTGTAGCTGTGTGAGTGTATTAGTTGCTGTCACACAAAAAAACCTTGTACTCTCCTCCCATGTTTCACTCTGATGTATTAACCCCTTACGTTAATGTTTCATGTTTCTAACACCACAACACTGCTGCTGGAAAGCTCAAGCCCCTGCAGAGCAGAAATGAAAGCTGGAGGGCCGCGGCTTTCTGACGTAGATGAACCAAAACACAGCCGAATGTAGAAACGGCTGCATCTTCCCTATTCCAGCTTAGAGAGGAATCACTTAGCAGAGAGAAAAGCGCAATGGAAACTTGGTTGTTGTGAAACTGTGTGGTAAGAAAAGCCTCCGTAAGCATCAGCTGACCACTGCGCAGGCACTCTCGCCTCTTCTCTCTCTCTCTCTCTCTCTCTCTCTCTCTCTCTCTCTCTCTCTCTCTCTCTCTCTCTCTCTCACTTCCCAGAAACTCTCCAGTCATCATTTCCCTCTGACAGGGAATGACCATGCTGGAGAGATTCTTTTTTTCTCTCTTTTTTTTTTTTTTTGTTTTTTTTTTTTTTTTTTTTGTTCGTGCTACTGAGACTTGAGTGACTGTATTGTCCAACAGAGGGCAGTGTGATATGGATTTCGTCCATATCAACACAATCCACATTTACCAGTCTGGCCCGAAGGAGCACAAATAGGCCCAAAACATGTTCTGCAGAAGGTTCCACTGCACTGGAATTCCATTAGTCTGCACATCTAAAAAGATTTAAGTCTTTCAATAAGCTGAAACGAAGTCTCTAGTCAGGAATTTCAGAACAACAAAAGTGGAAACACAGAAGTGACTAACAAACGCTGAGACTCCACCAGGTGGTCATCGTCAGATTCACAGTAAAATTCACTGGTGAAGCACATTTCACTGAAGCTCTTATCCAGAGCTCTTACATTTCAATAGTGTCACACAGATAGGAGAAAGTAGATTTAGGATCTTATTGGTGTAGTGTGGAGTGTATGTTTGTATTGAATCCTGCCACAAGAAAGGCTGTGCTGTTACCCCTTAGGCAACACAATCATTCATACACCACAGTAGAAAACTGGAAAATTAACAGAAAAGGCTACTCTGCATTACAAATATAACATCCCAAATATAAAATACATTTTGGAAATTAAACTGACTTGTCTTGTTCAATTGACTCAGACTAACAGAGTGGCATTATCTCTTTCTCCATGGAAATAGATGCATGTTTACATTTACATTTGTGGCATTTGGCAGCACATTTCTGAGCACAAAAAACTACTCTAGCAAACTAAACTCATGATGTTGAACTGAAATATATAATGTAACTTATAAAGGTTATATTATATCTCTAAATAAAGATAAAATGTCTGCATGTTTAAATATGTTCATGGGATGTCCTGAACAGATGGCCAGAAATATGTTTAAAATACTTTAAAATACAATAGATGTATGTAGCATATATGAAATTGGCAAATTATATACTTTATTAAATATCATTTACAATTTTTTTTTGTTTTCAGTTTAACAAAAGGATATTTATCAAATGATCCAACTGTATCGTTACTGTAAATAAGTACATATGAAACTGTTTGTTAATAAGTGAAATGTGATATTTAAACATATTTGATGAATAAGTAATATATTCTGAAATGCATTTTAGTGTATGCATGTTGGAATGAAATGCAATGTTTGTGAAATGTATTTCAAAAGTATAAAAATACACACCCATGTATCCATATTTTTCCCTGGGTCAGCATGGAAGGTGATGCTGGTGTTTGGTGTTTTTTTTAGCAGAGAAAAATCTGGGAGTAAATGGGGAGTAAAAATGACTTTCCACCAAAGTTCTTTTAGAACAGTTTGACCAGTCAGAACAGGCTGCTCCAGCACACAGCTCCCACAGGAAAGAAAAGTCAAAAAGGAGTTTTCCTTAATATCTCAGTCGTTTCTCATAGACAACATGCATTCAGATAGAAAGGACGAATGGAGACTTCAGCATAAGTCTCCTGCTGATTAAATCTGTCTTCTGAGATAAAGACCTCAGTAGTCTCCGCTACAGACAGGAGTTTCAATATGAACTCCTTGACCATTTCCTTCCTTCAGGAGTCGGAGCCTTTTTCATTTTGTATGCTATGAATTACTGTTTTATTTGGGCCACTTTATTCACCTAAAAAGTTATACAACTACCAAATATATGAATTTTGTAGCATCCTTCATCCTTGATGATAAATAAATCATCATCTGTCACTGGAAGACCAAGTAACCAAAGCGAAAAATCAGTTTATTAGAAAATAAAACCACTAAAAACAATTATGCTGGGAACAGATGAGGGTAAAAGAAGATGACCAGCAACAAGATGGAAGGATATAAACAGAGAAAAAAAAAAAAACTATGCACATACATATAGAAACAGTTTTCTACTATGCAAAATTATAAATGTTAAATAATAAAATTGTTGTTTGCTGTCGTGACCTGGTTGTTAGTGAACCAGCCTTGTGACAAGAAGGTTGGTGCTTCAATTCCCTAAACTGGCAGGACATGACTGAAGTGCCCTTGAATAAAGCATGTAACTCCTCAACTGCTCCCTGAGCACAGTGGATCGGGTTGCCCACTGCTCTGGGCATGTGTGCTCACTGTCCGCAAATTTGTGAGTTCTCTAGTGTGTATGCTTGTGTTTCACTGTGTGGATGAGTACAATGCGGTGGACAAATTCCCCTGTGCGTTAAATGAACTGAAACAGTTGAATATGGGTTACAAAACGTTGGTCCTTCTGAACGACTAATTCCTGTTCATTCTTGAAAGAGATTTAGAAAAGGAGAAACATCTGAGATAAAAGTTGCTCTCTACATTAAACATAAGTGAGAATCCTCCCCTGAGACATTAAAGATCAGCATTTAAGCAATTACTTTTCCTGTTGGTTCTGAATCAAACTGGTGTAAGTGCTGGTAAAATAGTAATCTGAGCGATTCAAATGCTGATTAATGTGTTTGGGTAAGATTGAGGCTGTCTGTAGGGATTAGCCGTAGTGTGGCCGACAGGAATCGGCTTCAGGCTGGGTCAGTTCTGGGATCCTAATCAGTTTGGACTCGCTATGGTCCAAGTGATTGAGGGAAAAGGGGATAATCCCAGGCTGTGTGTGCAGTGGTGAGGAAGAAAGCAGTTGTTTATGGTGATTGGGACAATGGTAGTCAGTTAGGGTGACAATGTCTGACCTCACAGTGTTTTTTTTTTTGGGTTTTTTTTTCTGATTATTTAGGAAACAATTCAATGCATCTTGAAGTGTAAGTGTCAGCATTCATTAAAATATAACAAAAGAAAAAAAACATATATAAATATTTTGGATTTATTGTTGTTTCTAACGTCTCAGCTCAAGCTCAAAGGCTTAAATTAACCTGATCTCAGTCTCAGTCAGTTTGAGCCCCTGCTGAAACAACACCATCTGCCCCAAGCTGTGATACCATTATGGCCAGATGGATGAATGGATAGGCTGTGGGAAAAAACAATGTTGGACTTGCAATACAGACAGAGAGACAAGGATATACAGACAGACAGACATAGATCGATTTATGATTCACTGGTTCTCTGTTTTCTACAAAGTATATTAGTAAACATTAATTTATCACACACACACCCACACAATGTGTGTTTGCTGAATAGGCACTTTAATCCGTTATCTAGTGGGCAATGCTGGAACTTTGCTGGCCCTTTAACCCCCCCTCCAACCGAGTGAGCAGTAAGCCAGGCCACATGACAGGGATCAGGGTGAACCATGAAGAAAGAAAGAAAGAGAGAAAGAAAGGGAGTGTGTGGGTGACAACAAAGCAGTGTTGGTCTGAGCTCGGTTTCCTGAAAGTGCGTGAGTCGCACTTTAAACACTCTCCATCATTCTCCTTTCCATATAATAACTAGTACAGAGTAAATTAAAATATAGTATAGTAAAGCAGAGTAACATAGAATGGAGGAGAGTAGCATAGCCATGCAGAAATAATACAGTAAAGCAAACGAGACAATAGAGCAGAGTAAAGACAAGCCGAGCACAGTAGAGCACAGCAGAATAACAGAGGACAGCAGAGTAACATCGAGGACAGTAGAGGACAGCAAAGCAGAATAACATTGCGGGCAGTAGGGTACAGTACTGTAGAGTAGGACAGTAGAGCAGAGTAACACTGAGGCCAGTAGAGTACAGTAGAGTAGAGCAGAGTAACACTGAGGAGGCCAAACTCAAGTCAAAGTATTATGTCAGGGAAATATTGACTACAGAAAAACAAAAGTATAAATACACAACCATTAGCAACTATCAGCACAGAAACTCAGGCCAGTTAAACTCTGTTCTTCTCTATTTGATCTAAAGCGAGATCAAAGGCATTAAAGCATTAAGGCATTAAAAAGGGATGTGTGAGCAACAGTAAAAAAAAGAACACGAAAAGAACACAAGAACATACCAACACAACAATAAAAAAAGAATTAGGAAGTAAATGTGAAGGACTAAATGAGGAAGTGTATAAAAAGAGACTCTTTTCTTCACATAAGTAAAAGTAGGATGATTTGAAAATCTAAATCTAAAATTGCTAAAGCAAGCTAGGGTTCATCAGTGTTCAGAGAGCGCATTCCTGCCTGAGTGTAACTGAACAGGCCTGAGTGGGTGTGTGCAGATGCTACTGGGGGCTTTGAGGGTGTGAAAGAGTGCGAGAGATAACACTCACTGTACACCAACCACAAACCACTATATATTCCTAATGTATCACTTCAAAGGTGAAAGCATCAGGAATGTAGGCGCCCTATTAAGTATTTCTCACCATGAGGCTTCAGGAATATTGAAATGCCTTTTAAACTTCTAACTTATTTTTTATTTATTTAAAGATGCTCTAGAATAGAAAACTGCATTTATCTTGACAAAGCTGAAGAATGAGAGTTAAACTATGTGACAAAGCATTGGCCTTTAAACACTGCTAAAAATGTATGATAGACTGTCTGGAAAAGAGAAACCAAATGGTCTGGAGGAAGCTGGGGAAGCAAATGAAGGCTTGGCCAAAAGCTAACTTGACTGACCAACTGCAGTGCCTTCATCTAGCTAACAGCACACAGAGGAAACAGAGAGGTCAGCAATACTATCCAATAAGAATTAATTATGTTCCCATTCTGGTACTAAACTAGACCATGCTAGCCTAGGCCAGGCTATGCCCCCATGATCCATCACACAGATGTAACCCAAGATGTTTTGTCTTGTTTTTTTCTCGTTTTCGTCGAGGCCTTCGTATAGAATACTCTGCATGTTTCATTGACCAACACAAAACAACAGGGTGGTAAATAGACAACCACATTTTTCACCCCAAAGTCACATACTTGTGATTTTAATGTTGCTTAAAATGCTGAAAAAATGCATTTCATGGCACATTTGAAAGTGAAATAACATTTAAGAACAATTCTAACTGTTTGAAGAAACACTGAAAGTTTAATTTTAATCATTACTTATTTTTATAATTTTATAGTCAGTGAGATTTCACTGACCTCAAATGAAGAATAACTGACCTTTTGCTTCTCAAAAAGAAATAGATTGGAAATAAATGAAGAAATATTGAACACACAAATATAGTGCCTACAGCGCCTGGCCACTCTATCCCCCACCCCTTCCCCATATAGGTTAATGAATTTCTGCCCCAGTTGAGTTATTCTACACTAAGGGTGACAATAGTTGTACTGTTGGCTTCATGCACCGACAACCACCCCCATCCACTACCACCCGGCCCTTGCTGACCTGAATCACAAACTAAGTGTAAAAGTGTGAACACGAACACCAGCTTATTTATTTATTCAACAGTCATTTATACAGAAAGACCCAACCAACAGCAAAGCTTCACAACAGGGGCCTGAACATGACTCTATCTATATATAGGCAATATAACAGCAGAAGCGCACATTTTCTGGGAGAAGCAGATATTACCTTTAACGTGATAATTCAGTGAAAAATTGCTTAACATATGTTGTGTTTTTCCTGGACATGACCATTTTGGGATGTGAAAAATGCATCCAGTCAGGATTTCTGGATTGTCTTTGTTGCTACAGTCGCCATTAATTCTGGGTCTTTGCACATTTTCTGGTGTGAAATGAGATTCACGGCGACGGCACATATACAGCTTCCTGGCAAATACATTTTGCCTGTAAAATTTCTCACCAAGTTCAACTTTGGTGTACTCTGAAACGTGACTATGCGTCCCTGACCAACAGCGCTGCTGCTCTGGCTGGGTGACCAAAGACATGTTCTTCACTGTTCCTGTTTTGCCTGAGCTAACATGGAGGAAGCGTTATACTCTTTTCATACAGATTACAAAATACAACACAAGAGAGGACATTAAATTGGAATTTACTTTAATGGTATGTCAGTGTTTGGTTTTACAAATTGCCTCATTTTTAGTGGATGGATTTTAAGTTTAACGTGGGGCGGTGGGGTAAAATAATTTTACCTGAGGTTCTCAGTGATTTTAGTCCCAACCAACTGTACATACAGCATTATTTTACCTCCTGTAAAAGGAGCCACAAAAATAACCTCAGGTTATATTAGTCCTGTGTGAATCGAGCTGTGAGTAAATATTCCCTCATATCCTCTGGAAAAGGAGTGTTTACCCTGATTTGCTAGGGTGGCAGGCAGGCATCAATAGGGCTTTATATGACTTTATGGATATACAATACTGACACTACTGTAACAGTGACTGTTCTGTTGTTCAACCGACTGTAAAATACAGGTGCTTACAGTTATTCTAACCTTATTAAAACTAGCTGCTAGCTGTGCTTCTCTAGTGATGTTCATCATAATGAGACCATTCCCTATACACTTGCATTAAACATATACTTTAAAGCATACACAGCCTGTTACAGTTGGGGCAATCCTTGGTGTGAGTAGAGCAGGGAAAGCACTAAACAGTGCAGTATGCATGTACTAGAGCAGTGTTTCCCAACCCTGTTCCTAGAGGCACACCTTCTCTGCATATTTTAGAGCTTGCACTCCTCCCCACACACCTGATTCAACGAATCAGCTCATTAACAAGCCATTCGGAGTTGCATGGGATGTGTTAAAGCTAAAACTTGCAGAGCAGGTGTGCCTCCAGGAACAGGGTTGGGAAACACTGGACTATAGAGGCCTCAAGAAAAACATCCTGTTCTGTGCTGAGCAGCCTAATATTATCTGTGATATTTATAAAGCATCCAGCTGTCATTTATTGCATGGTGGGATTATTAAAGCCTTTCCCCCCCAATTCAAAACCTGGAACAATGAAGGACATCTATTGTTATTCCTGAACTAAAATAATCTAAACACAAAGTCCTCTGTGCTGGTTATGATGTGCTGTAATACTATTTAAATGCAAGATTTTCATGTAGATAACAAGTGAATCAGAGTCATGATTGCCTGAAGCAACAATTGCACCAAAACATCTTCGAATGCTTCATTTCTCGACATCAGATTCCATCTAATGAAGCCTTGTTTCTAAAGCACATGAATGAATCATCAAAAGAGTCAAACAGACAAAAAAAAATAAAAGGCACACCAGAAGGAAACGAGTGGCGTCACTTTCAACAAATGTTCACTTAAAAAAACAAAAACAAAAAAAAAAAACAGGAAGTGCTACAGATGTGGAAAGTGCTTCATCCACAAGTCCTAAATTGAGGGCAGAGTCTGAGCATGTGCTCGTGGACTGCCACTAACATGGAAATGGTAGTGACCTCTTGTTCCTGTTCATTTACAGGGTTTACTAGCAGTCAGTGGATTGCATCCGTACTTTTCCAGTGTATCCCATTCACAATTATGCTTTAGCAGTTTTAAGCCATAGAAGTTTCTCCCTTCAGTTACACATCCAGTATCAGATTACCATGCTATTGCCCTAAGCCTGTTATATCCACTTAAAATTTCAATTATGACTAGCTCTAGCTTTCTTATTGTTGTTGAAAAGTCCAGCTTAAGGGCAGTTACTGATGGTAGCTCCTTTCAGATGGTTGAAGCTGGAATTTAATGGTCAAGGTGGTTGAAAAGCTGGTCATTCAGCAGGTTAAAACTGCTTAAAAAACTTAAACTTGATCAGAATAGTGTGTGTTCATTTGGTTGAGCTGGTCACACTGGTGGACTAGTCATACTAGTCTAGCTGGTCATACTGTTGGTTAGCAGAGATATGAAGGGAAAAGCGTTTTTTTGTGTTTTTTAGAGGGGTGTATTTTTCAAATTCAGATAAAAAAAACATGACTACAGTTGCAGCTCATTGCTAATTATCACTAAATCCAATTTTTTTATACCCTTAAAAAATCAGCACTATAGGTGTATACGGTCTGTTTCAATCATCTCCATTCGTTCCACTGTGTTGTTTAATGACAAGACTCACATTTGCATTCCGGTCCATATTCTATGATGTTTACTATGAATTATATGTGCATTGTGGGAGATTATAGTGCCCCCAAAATTGTTGAAATTCCACTTTACGATTCGAATTCCTTAGTCAACTCACCCTTAGCCAACTTAATTGTTGACTTTACCACCAACATGACGCTAGGCAGCAAACAATGGTTTCATTGTAGATGAAAACCACTGTATATTCAAGTCAAGCAATGTTCGGTTTTAAATCTTTATATTAGGTTTAAGGGTCACGTTTGTATTGACCATCAATTACAGTCATTTGGTCTTTAAGGCAAACTGAAGTTAGTCTATATAAGGTTACTTTTTTTTGAAGGTTACTGGTAAATGGGTACTAATGAGTGGGGGAGTCTCTCAGTTTTCTTGTAAAATAACACTTATTTCTGAGGCCTCAAGGTTGCCAAGCAGTACTGCAATATTAGCAGCCTTTTTATTTGAGTTTATTGACCTGAGCAGCTCAGTGCCACGTGGCTCCTGCTCCTAAGCTGATATGGACATGATGATCAGTGTGCTTGCTGTAACAGATACAGAGGGTTGTACTCTTCTTTATTGCGCCTGAATTGTACTGAACTTTGGACGTCAGTGCTATCATCCAGAGGGCCAGGGCCACAGGGCCATTATCAAACACTATATTGAAGTTTTATGGACAAACAGGATCTGCTCAGTGACTGTGGATTCATGACGAGGTCAAGGGCTGGGTTGACTAAGCAGACACTCCAGGTCATGCATTACAAACTTAGAAGCATAAATTGAATATGTCCAAATATAAAAGAATGTTTACAATAGTCATTTTGTAGGACTGTGGTGAAACAGTATATATGGA
This sequence comes from Acestrorhynchus altus, assembly GCA_034509495.1. Lineage (NCBI taxonomy): Eukaryota > Metazoa > Chordata > Actinopteri > Characiformes > Acestrorhynchidae > Acestrorhynchus > Acestrorhynchus altus. The sequence goes on along the minus strand of CM067515.1, from coordinate 20,523,950 downwards.
TGACAATGAAAAAATTCCAATATGCCTCATGTTGTTATTATTCTGAATTAAAAAAAAAATCATAAAGAAATCCAGAAAGAAAGAAGCTGTCTACATACCTACGGTACATGCTGTGAATCACAAAGAAGAAGATCTTGTTCCACACTATTGAATATCTACAATACACTGACTTATCAACGTTCAGAAAATAATAAAATACAGCAGAAATTGCAAGATTCAGCAAAATCCCTCTCTTAAAATCAACCATAACATTATGACCATCTACTTATTTCTACTTTCCATTTCATCAGCTCCTGCTTCAGCCCTTCAGTGCTTGCAGGACATGGGATGCTGTTGGCTGAACATTTCTGGTTGGTAGGCTATTCTTAATTCAGCAGTGGCACGGAGGGTTTTGAACACTCCAGCAGCACTGATAAGTCTGATCCACTCATACCAGTGCAAGACACACTAACACACCACCACCATGTCATTGTCACTGCAGTGCTGAGAATGACCCACCACCCACATAATACCTGCTCTGTGGTGGTCTTGTGGGGTCCTGACCATTGAAGATCACAGTGAAAGGCAAATAATACAGTATGTGGAGAAACAGGTTTACTACAGTCTGTAATTATAGACCTACAAAGTATGTTTATTTACCTTTGATTTTATATATTTCATATAAGTACCTATATTACATTTTTACATGGGCAGTACAGTGTGTGTGTGTGTGTGTGTGTGTGTGTAACAATAGTCGGAAATGGGCCAGGGTGATAGGAAGAAGTGAGAGAAAGAATACAGATAAAAGAATATCTCTCTCTGCCTTTCTCTCTCTCTGTCACCTATGACACAATACAGTGGAAAGAGAGCTTGAGCAGCTCTGGCCCATTCTACCTCTCATTTTAACACACACACACACACACACAGTCATGTTATTCGTTCTTTTGTTGTGACCTAGCACTCACACTGTGGTGCAACAGTAGCGTGAACAATGCACAGTCATTCTGTAGTGATGTTCCAAAGCATGTTATACACTCACTTTAAACAGCTCTTCTACATGGACGGCACTGAATCCCTCTCAAGATTATAAAAAAATCCAAATCTCTGATGATCCCTTGGAGCACCATCAAATCAATTATCATCAAATGGAAAGAACATGGTACCACACAAACCCACCAAAACTCTCAGGCCGGGCAAGGAGGGCATTAATCAGAAAGGCAGCACAGAGACCAAATGTAACCATGAAGGAGCTACAGAGTTCCCAAACAGAGATTGGAGCATCTGTCCATATGACAAAATAAGACCACAATAAGCCGTATACTCTAAAGAGCTGGGCTTTAAGGAAGAGGGGCCAGACAAATGCCTTCACTTTCAGACAAAAATATTAGGGCTGATTTGGAGCTTTCCAAAAGGCATGTAGGAGACTCCCCAAATGTATGGAGGAAGGTGCTCTGGTCAATCGAGATCCAAAATTGAACTTTGAAAACGCTATTTCTGGTGCAAAACCAATACATTTCATCACATCAAGAACACCATCCCCACAAACCTTTTGCTGTTCACCAGCAGAAACCATCTAACTTGGAGAAGCTGAAGCAGTTCTGCTTTGAGGAATGAAAAACAAATCCCAGTGGCAAGATGTGTCATGGTCATAGGGAATTATGAATGTCTTGCAGCTGTTATTGCCATAAAAGAGGGCTCTACAACATACTGACTTTAGGGGTTATCTGTTATTTTGTCCTATATGTCGTTTACTTCACAATAAAAAATGTTCAAAGTTGTAGGCATGTTCTGAAAATGAAATGATATGATACAAACCCTCAAATAATCCATTTCCAGGTTGTGAGGCATCAAAACACAAAAAATGAATACTTTTGCACGGCACTGTGTCTACCAGCAAAAGTGCCAGTGACAGTTAAGTGTATATGTAATTATAATGTACCATGTGTATTAAAATGTCACTGACACACTAAAACCTTGCATCTTCAAAAATGGAAACTTTTCATGAGGAAAAAACCTTTTGAGCAATCTTCTGTCAAAATCACACAGTGAGTGGACCAATAGAAAGGCTTTAAAATGAATAAAATCTTTTTGCATTAATTCCATTGAAATTTTAAAAGCTTGTTTCTTTATCCTGTAAACTTGCCATTTAGATTTTTGCACAATAGTGACAATCAGTAAAGAGAAGCTGTTTCACCTTTAAGAAAGTGTAAGTAAGTAAGTGTATGAAGACACTATTACAACTGCACAGAGGGTCCCTGAAAAACCTGCAAATATTTCAACACGAAACACAGCAAGAAACAACCTCCTGCCATAAACAGCCTTTGGCCCAGTGCTTCATCTTTTACTGAAAATCAGGATGCCAAATTTCCCTGAATGAGCAGATGTGCAAGAGGTCAGCACTGCCAGAGGGTCAGCTGTGCTTCTAAATTGCTGAGGAAGTGCTGACATCCGGAGTTTTCCTCAACAGCGTCATCCTCATAACAGTTTCTGTTCATTTGAAATGGAATGAATGAACTGTTCAATGAATGCAGTGTTTTGCTTTTATTTACTGCTAGAAATAAAGATACCTAAATGGGCCTAAATGGGCCTCTGGAGGTACAGCTTCAGGAAAATCAGAAAATTTTTGAATCTGCTGATTCTGAGATTTCTGGGAGAAAAGTTACACATTAACATAGAACAAGACAAATGATTAAAGATCCAGCTACTGAACCACAACACCTCAAAAGAACCCTTTAATTTCTGCTCAGTTATTCTACACAATAAGGTGTGGTTCTTTGGAAGTATAGTTCCTACAGAACCTTTGTTTAGTTCTTTCATTTTTAAAAAAGGTTCTTCACACATCACGTGTGAAATTCTCACAGGAAATGGATTCTTTACTGAACCACACAAACTAAACATGCTTCTCCTTTACATGTACAAATGAAGGTTTCTATTGGTTCCTTTGAGGTTCAGCTCTAGGAAAGCTCATACAGAATTTTCTATTTTAAAAAGATAATCACAGGTATGAAATTTCCAAATCTCATCCACTGAGCAAATCTTTCAGCAACCAAACGTGCTTCATCTAGGACTCCAAAGAACCTCTTTTTGTTCCATCGTACTCATGACGCTATCACCAGCAGTTTGTACTTTGCGCCAAACATACCAGACATACAACCCAGCAGCTGCTTTAGCAAGGCTGCTGATCCCTAAGCTTCTTGCAAATCTGCTCCTCTAAATCAGCATTTTCTTTCAGGCTTTGTGTTCAACTAATAAACAAGAAACAAGAATATGGCACTGGTCTTCAAAATAACATTGCACTGCAACTGAAACTTTGTTCTAAATATGAACAAAATGGCTGAAGACAATTTGGACTCCTTAGGTAAAACTGTGTTTGAAACTCTGATTTATGCATGTGATTCCAGGTTCCAGTCCAAGGGACCCCATTTATCAACAGATCTTTAAATTTAAAAGTCTTCTTCTGTGTACTGTTATACTATTATTCATTAGCTGTGACAGGTGTGATGAAACAGTAAGACTACAAAGACATGAAGAGCATGAGGTTCCTCAGACTGCCTCGGAAAACAACTACAGTCTTCAAAAAAAATCAAGGAAAAACAAGGAGAGAAACAACCACTTTGGCTCCTTAAACACAAATGAAATGCAGTGGTTATACTCAAACCCCTAAAATTACACTCTGAAAAAAGTGATCTGTGTAACACTGCAAACCATTACTTAGGACAATAGTAGAGCTCTTTATGGAGCTTAAGGATGATTTTCCATTCACCGTGAAGAACCATTCAACCAGGCAAATAACCATTTAAGCATCCAAATGGGACAAATTGCAACGGTTCTACGTATAGTACGGCTCTATTAAAGAACCCCTGAAGAACACCCTTTTTTAAGAGGGCGGTACAGAACCTTTGCCTATTGTGAAGGTTCTTAAAACCTTTGTTATTCAACCTGCAATAGCTCCTTTTCAAACAGGAATCTACTGTTGCAGTCATAACAAAACTAATCTGAAATAATAATTCTGAAATAAAAATAAATAGTTCTTGGTTTGAGGAAAAACCTTCTATTGGTAAGGAATCTTTGCAATGAATTATGAAGAACTTGAAAATGTTCTTCATTATTGTGCATAATGGTACAATAAATGGCATCACCTGTGAAGTTTTCTTGAGGAACTGTTCATTGCATCAGCAAAAAGAACCCTTTAACAGCTTTATTGTATTGTGCTAGCAGAGAAAATCTGATGATTGATAAAGTTAGCCAACAGAAAAAGACTATTCATAGTTTATGCATTAGACATTGCAATATTTAGACCAGACATGAATGGATGGCTTGTTCTTTCTTGATTTTATCACTCAATATATTAATACTGCTATGATAATGCTGCTATGTGCAATGTCTCCAAATAGCTGTATGCTTTTCATTTTATTCAAGCTTCATAATTCGTACCTAAGCTCTCCCTTGGGGGGTGTAGGGGTAATTAAAAAAAAAAAAAAACCTAGACCCCCCCCACCCAAGTCAGAACTTAACCCCCTAATAATAACTCTCAAGTGATGTCCCTGGTCCTCAGATCCCACTATCTTCATTAAAAATCACAATACATTGAATCACAACCCCTGTATAGTGATATGTATTGGAAGGTTCCTGCCAGTACTCAATTCTAAATTGAAGTACCTCTGTGTAAAATGCACAAAAACAACACCAAATCATGAAAAATCAAACACACATATACACATACACACCAAAGATGTCCCTAGAGGTCAGGCAGTTTACATTCAAACAGCACTGTGCAGGTAGCGATCACACACACATCAGGGAATGACACACACAATGACACACAGACTGGTGCAGTAACTGACCCAATGTCGCGTGCTGCTCTCCGGGGATCGTGGCTGGTATCTCTGTAGGGCCACTCCTCCTCCATCACGGTCCAGTTCCAGACAGAGTGGTAGAGGAGGCCAGGGCAGCAGCGAGGCCAGTGGGTAATGAGAAATCATCCTGATTTTCTGACCTCTCCAACCATGACCAGTTCACGAGAGCAGGGCTGGAGGATCCCTGGACTACTGCAAAAATGACGGTGATGAGGATGAAGGTGATGGTCCAGGCTGTTCTTTCTACAGTCTTTCTGAATTCTATGTAAGAGAGGATTATCAGCTTTTGTCCAGTCTGTAAGATCTGACACAGACTTCTAGGGTTTTCCTGTGTTTTCCAGAGTTTTCCAAAAGCTATAACTCAGTGTGGGCTGAGGTGAACTAGTGAACTCTAGTAAACATGCTTCTCTCTCTCGCTCTCTCTCTCTTTCTTTCTCTCCTCTCATGTGAGAGAAGCTTGTACATGTGAGTGATTAAAGCCTATTGTATCTCTTATCCCGCCTCTTTGTGGAGGGGGCGGGGCTTTGAAAAAAAAGTCAGCCTTGCCATTAATGAGACAAGAGAGAGGAGGGAACTAGTCAGATAGAGAGAATAGTAGAGAAAGGAGAAGAGCAGAGATAGATAGAGAGAGAGAGAGAGAGAGAGAGAGAGAGAGAGAGAGAGAGAGAAACAGGAAAGGAGAATAGAGGGGTGCTGGGGGGTGTTCCTGTGATGGGAGGGTAAAGACCGGATTAAAGTTTTATATACTAATGAGCACTGCTTTACCCAGAAGGCCCTCGATTCTTCTGTGATGGCCTATTATTAACTATTCTCAGAAGTAAAAGCTTCTTCCACCTCATCAAACTATCACAGTAAAAGTTAAAATCTAACTCAAAGTACATTAATTCCCCTCTTAGGGTTAAAAAATTGTGAGGAAACAGCAGCTTTAGCTACTGTTTTCAGCAATACAAAAAAAAAATCCTGTCTATGTTTATAGAGTCATGTTTGACATTTTTAAACATGGATTTGATCTTCGTTTTAACATTTTTATTGTTACTTAAAATGCCTAAAATTAAAAACAGATGCAGCACATCAGATCCAAATGATTAGGCCATCATTAGAGAGGACTTTGGAGGAGGCTGTCTTATTTAAACCTCAGACATTAGTTTGCTTTGCTCTTGATTTTGAGTGAGTGGAGATCCAAAGAGCTCTCTGCGACCTTCAGAAAGCAGATTGTAGATGCATATGACTCTAGGAAGGGATTTAAAAGATCTCAAAACAATTAGAAATCAGCCAGTCTTCTGAAAATAATGTAAGTAGAGAACGTTTACAACTGCGACACAACACAGCATTTGAGCACAAGAAGCTCATACCAACTGAGGACAGAGTGGACGTATCATGTTTTATGGCAGCTTTCCTGCAGCAGGGCCTGGAGAGCTCACAAAGAAAATATTATGACATTTTTATTGTATCGGAGGGTTTAAAAAGTGTAAGACTACCTGTACAATGTCTATCACTGAAACATGGCATAGCTAAAATAATTCAGCATGGAAGAGTTGGAATCTTTCTTCCATTTGATATCAGAAACTGGTAACTGGTTATAAGTAACCTCTATTGACATTATTTCAGCCAAAGGAGGAAATACCAACTATTAATTTTGTCCTCAGAAGAAAACTGCATTCATATTTTGCCAATGATGATTAAAAGACATTTCTTCAGTTCAATGTGTTTAGTTGTATTACCTCAATTTCTCAATTATTTTTCATTTTTAATTTTTTTATCTGAATGTCCACATGTTTAAATATATGAAAAAAGTTAAAGGTCTTCATGGGTGTACCTTCTCAGAAGAACAAGGACAGTGTTAAGTACTGACAGCATCCCTTAAGATTTTTAACATATATAAGTGAGTGAGTGAATAAGTGAATGAGCAAATCAGTGTGTGAGTAAATTATAAGTCAAGCCTCAGCCATTCACTCTGTATTGTGTTCAAGCCTTTTCTATTTAAATGAACATTCTGAAAATTCCCAAATATGTACTTCCCCCAAGTGAATGTGGACCACATTGTACCTTTCATGGTAAAAGTATACTCATTGTACCTCAGGCAACAAAAATGCATCTCTATAGCAAGTTTTTGTCAAGATAGTATAAGTCTTTCTTCTGATTTCTGCAACACTGCACAGTAAAAGGGTGCACCATCTTCCCTGTGTCAGCTAAACCATCCTGCATCCATATTCTCTGCTGTCCTTTGTTAAGTTCCTCTTAACCGCCATATCTTGACATTCTGGCCAGTAAAATGTCCAAGCTGGAAGCACTTCAATATTTTGTTTTCTGACGTCTTTAAATTAATATAACATATAACTGGTACAATAAACTTTACACACCATACACAACTAAACACATTATTTGCTCATTATGGTACAGGATGCAACAGTAAATTCTCTTCCATTGTCTGGTAATCTAATGAGTTGTTTACTTGTCTCAGACAGAATCCCGGACAGGATGCAGGTTTTGAGGTGAAATGGTTAGAACTATCCTAGTCCAAACAGAAGCTGCTGAAGTCATCATCATCATCATCATCATTGTCAATGGTATAGCACTGGCCTGTTACAGGAATAGTTTAGCAACAAAGTTTTCCCTTTACTGCAATCACCTTTGTTCATGTTTAGACGTAATGGAAGCTTAGACAGTGTCTTGCAAAGGTATTCACCCCCCTTGGCATTTTTCATGTTTTGCTACCTCACAACCTGGAAATAAATTAAAAAGATTATTTGAGGATTTACAACATTTCATTTACAAAACATGCCTACAACTTTGAACATGGCGTTGCAGCCTCTGGGGCCTTTCAGAAAAGGTGTGTATATACTGACAGATCATGTGATACAGAGATTGCAAACAGGTGGACTTCATTTCAATAAGCATGTGACATCTGAAGGTAATTGGTTGCACCAGAACTATTTAGGCGCTTCATAGCAAAGAAGGTGAATACATATGCACATGCCAATTTTCAGTTTTCAATTTCTAAACATTACATTTATTTATTTATTTTCATTTCTCTTCACCTACTAAGAGTATTTTGTGTAATGTAACAAACTAGGAAAAAGCCAGGGGGGATACTTTCACAAGGCACTATATACACCAGTAAGTCTTGAGTACATGTAAATCATCACATGCTGGGCCTCAAACTGCTTGGAGTATAGATTTATGGTTTCTGACATTATATGGCACACTTTTGTGTTAGGTCTTTGCATTTTAATGGAAAACAGCATGTTATACAATTAAATAAATATGCACAATGTAAACAATTTGTTACCAACCTTTAAGACTTCTTTCTCTCAGTTTTTTGTTTCTTATAAAAACGTCCAAATAATATCAGATCAGGAATATTGAAAATGGTGCACTGTGGGAAGTGCAGTATATATAGTGAAACTGTGTGGTGACGACGTTTGTGCTGTGTAGTTAAAACAGGAATGTTTATAGCTTACATATTGACTTATGTCCCACTATTAAAGTAGGGCATAGCAATACGGTCTAATGATGTTTTTGGCCATGTGTGTGCATATATGCCTGTGTGTTAGCATCAGTTTCAACAAAATCTTCATCAGCACCACTACTGCACTATAAATGGGTGCATGTCTTGGATTAACAGGAAGAGTTAATCAGGAACTGTGGAGTCTCTTCCAATTGTTAAAAAAAAGGTGTGGAAGAGCAGGTAAATCCACACCAAGCAAAGAAATGTCAAAACATCTGCTGGAAATGTGTTAAGTAATCACACATTTTACTACATTACTGAACACCACTATTGCATTTATACTTGTGTTACTACATGCATGTAGGACTGAATACACTCTTTAATTTAATCATGCCCTTAACCATAACCATACCAAGCCTGAACCTGATCTTAAGTGAAACCCCAACCTAACCCTAATCCTAACATAACCAAACCTGTCCTAGATCTAACTCTAACCATGACTCAAACCTATACCTAACCCTAGATATCTCCATATTAACCTTAAACTGAACCCTTACATAACTATATCCATTGCTACACCAGTCCTAACCCTAACACACACCTAAGCCTTACACTGTCTAATGTTAATGTGCATGACAGGGTTGCAAGAAGAAAGCTGCTATTCTCCAAAAAGAACATTGCTGCCTGTGTAAAGTGTAATGCATGTATGAAGCAAGCAGGAAACCCACCAACATAACACCAAAGCTGTTTTGGTATGAATAAATAGGGTAAAATTAGCACAGGACAGATATGTAATATTGTATTTTCCTCAATAAATAAATGACAAATTCTAATATTTATGTCATTTGTTTTATTCTTTTTAACTACCTTTACACTAAAGGGTTACCTATCTTTCAAGCACCATTGTAATATAAACCCTAACCTAATTCTAACCCTACACTTAACCCTTACCCTACTAACCTAATGTAATTGAAATTTGTCTGCTTTTAGTTCTTACTTAAAAGTTTGTGTTACAAGACAATCTGTTTAGAATTAAAGACCAGAAAAATGTCCTCACTGGAGTCCTTTGTTCTCGTTGCCCTGTCAGTGTGAGGACACTGAGTCCATGTACTCACACATTCAAACATTTAATTAATCTGCACAGATCTGCAAATCAGTTATAGACCTATAGGTATAGGTTATCTGACACTTTCAATCAGTTTGTGTGAAACTTCTGCAGAGTATCTTGTCTCTCTCTTGTCTCTCTCTCTCTCTCTCTCTCTCTCTCTCTCTCTCTCTCTCATGCTTTTCCACATTTTAATCTCTCCCTGTTTCCTCTTTCTGTTATTTCTACCAGCTCCTGCCCCCCTCCATAAACACACATCGCTGAAGAAAGCCCCTCAGAGAAGGAAACACATCTGAACAACAATCCAGTAGTCCTACAGAGATTTGGATTCTAAAGCAGCAGCAGCTTTCTGATGCAGTGAAACCATGTACAGTATAGTACACAGTATAGTATAGTACACTCAATCTCCTGTAATGAAAAAGCTTTAATAAATGCCTCCCCCTCATAACATGTACAGACTGAAAGACTTCAGACTGCTTACAGCAACCACAAAGTGCTGATGGTGGCATCTCTTAGGAAAATGCTAGTTACTTGTCTTGCCTTTTAGCACTTCTTTGGAATGTTAATATGCTTAAAGTTCAACCAGCCAATCAGCCCTAGAAAATAAAATGAAATGTATGATATGACTTGTTTGAGAACAATGACCTTCTCATTGTAAAATCATATTCAAGGGAACAATTAAAAAACAGCCTCACATGATCATATAAATGGAAACTGGTGGCTTAGACTGTAAGTTAAATGTACAACACATATGAGTTTTCAGCTGCCAATATGTTGACACTAGAGAAGCACACATAGCAGTTTACAGTATAACCCACACCTCTGGTCAAACTCCAACACAAAACACAGAGCTGCAACGACATCGGCTAAAACAGAGGAGTTTCGCAGGTTAACAATAAATGACTGCAACCCATCTTTTGTTGCACAATTAGTTGTGTTGGGGATGGTGTGAATCTAAAAACGAAGCTAGAAGACATTATGGTGAGAGAATATCAGAACTGAAGACAGTATTATATCAGAATCAGGGGAGGACTGACCATCAGAAGAACTGGGAAAAATCCTGGCGGGCCTCAACGTGTGGGGCCAGATGATGGAACAGTCCATTGAAAAGGAATTCCCACTGGCCGGTTGACATAACTGATCCAATCAATAGGGATTAGTCTGATGGAATGAAATCAATCAAAAGGTGGATCACACAAAATTAGGAGCACACACTAGTCTCCGAGTTTTTGCCCCATCTGCACAACTTTGGTGTCAAACAAATCCTAAAGACTTTAATAATTATTTAAAAAATGTGGAATTTAAATAGTGTTTAGCACCCAGCCTGTGAGTCTGATGTCATTATATATATAAACATAGCCTCCAACATAACTCCAGGTATGGACTCTCTACTACCAACTAAAGTATGACAGGTATCAGCCAATGGGGGTGCTGCTCACATTTTAAAACAATAAAATAAGCATATCTCTCATACTGTTCAGACGATACAGTGGCATTTGTAGCATTAGTGTTACTACACTCTGTTATTACATTGTTATTTATTACACAGCATTATGTTTTTGTAACAGCATTGTTTTATTGATATTACATTGTTATTACACATTGCTTTTACAAATTATTACAGTAATTACACATAACATAATTAGATTGTTATTAAAATGTTACCACATTATTACACTATTGCATTGTGATTTCATCATTACATGTTGCTATAACACTGTCACATTTATTGCATTGTAATTACCTTATGTTATTATATTACATGTTCTTTTACACATGACACTGTAATTACACATTGTTATGACATTATTACAGTGTACATTCTAAATGCACATTATATTAGTGTTTTAACATTACATGTTATTTTGTTACATTGTTATTACACTGTTATTACACTATTATTACACATAATATACTGTTATTACACATATTTCACTGTTATTACACAACATTATATTATACAGCTTTATTATACTGTTACATTATTATATTTTATTACAATATTATTGCATTATTATTACCTTAATACATATGAAGGTAATATTACACCATAAAAGCACATCATTATTAGGCAGTCCAAGCACCAGAGGTGTGGAAACCCTATTTTATTGGAGTAATCTGAGTAATCTATTCCTCCACCTATCCTCTGAATTTGAACACTTCTGCAGCCTAGAAGGTATCCTAAAAAGCAGCTTCCCCCTCCTCCCCCTCTAACTGTATGCACACTGAATAATCAGGGACCAATGTTTTAAAGGCTGCATGTACATGGACTCCATGTAATGTGGCTTCTGTCTCAGAAATGTGTCAGGTCCTGGCATATTGGGCCTTATTGAATTTAAACATGCTTGGGCCCCAAACATCACAGCTTGTAATCATATTTGTACTTGTTTAGACATTCAATTGTTATTAAGCTACTAGGCTAATTCACTACACAGTACACAAATTTTCTCTATCTGGTCCTTGAATTTTAATGAAATAATCGGTATAGCTTGTAGTCATTGTGTGATGAGTGCCATTACACAGCTCTAGTGAGAAGTCTTGAAGCATTGGTCTTCATACTGTTCCAATACAGTTGAATAGAGTAATTTCTTTTTTTAATTTTTACATTCCCATTTTCATTGTGTTGAATCCCGTGGTGTTGATTATGCTACTATTCTGCTCATGCCTCTCACTCCGCAGCTTTATCACCCCCTCTTTATCTGAGTCCGAGTCCCTGAATCACACCTGATGTCTGACTCATCTCTCATGCTTATATAACCTGTGTTTTAGAGGTGTTATTTCAGCTATAGCTGAAGCAGTCACGATGCTGTTCTCACCTCACCACTCAGCCACAGTGAAGTGTGGGTACTCCGCATTATCTCTGCCAGCGCATCCACACACATCCACACTTAAAGCCCACTATGGCAACCTTTTCTTGTAGACTGGAGTAGGAACAGCAAAGTGAAGTGTATGTATATAAGACAGCCAAGGTGTCACGGTCTATGAACAAGAGAGGAACTGCATTCATGTCAAATATTATTACACTGAGAGTTTTATTAAAGTTAATACTAGGATAAGAAGGAGTCAATGCATTACAAAGCAGTTTGGAAAAGCATAGGAAATAAAACAACTGCTTCTATTCCCTGTAGGACACCAGGGACTGATTCCTGCCTGGGCAATCACACCACACTGTACAAGAATGTCTGCGGGCAAGACATGCCATTTTCCTGCCTCTACTACTTATTAGTAAATAATTTGACTACTACAATTACTGGAATTGGACAATGTACGGCAACCTACTGGATGCTGGCTGTCTCTAAGTGGGCAGCCAGCCTAAAAGCTAGAGAAGCAGGCTTGGAACTGGATGCTCTACATCTTGATCCTTTTAGCTGGCAGGGGGAAGTCAAATGTCAATTTGTCTTCCCTCTACATTCATGGCTGAGGTTCTCATAGCACACACCAAAATTTTACTCCCCAGATGCTGAGGTGGCTGACTGTGTGTTCTAATTCTATGTTTTATATCGTTGCTCAGAGAGAATATGAACTGCACGGACATGGTTTCAGGTCATGTGCTTGGAGAATTTGTTTTTAATTAGGAAGCAAGTCTTAACTCCTCCAGTCCTGCACCACAGCACTTTGCAGTACTTTCTCTGGTCAAACATGTCCATTCATCTCATTCATCTCTCTGTTGGGTCTCTGTGGGCCTTCTAAACCCTGTTTGATCAAAAGTCTGTAGATGAAAATTGGTTAGTGTTTGGCACCCCCTGCAGGCAACTGTGTTGAATACCCTTAGCAAACTCAAGATACTCCTGTCCTGTCTAGAGATGTGCATGGTCTTTATTTCCCTATGGGCTTTATGGATCCACCTTTCTGAAAGCATTCTCCAGGCTCTTTCTAGGGGACCTTTTAATTCCATTCAATTGAATTCAATTGAACTGGATCATCATACAGTACAATGAAAGTGTTAGGCTAAATCATGAGTGCAATAAGAAATAAAGGACATGGGAGAGCAGTGCAAGGAAAACAGAACAAATGTAAGACAAGGTGCATAGACAATAAATACAAAAGACAACAGGCATTCAGTACAATTCAATAAATACAAATATGTGCATATGTAAATCCAATAAAAATTGGAAAAATCAAATCATCCTTGATCACAGAGCCCAGATGCTGTCTATCAGACAAGACATGCTAGGAATCGGAAGTGTGCTTCTTTTGTTTAAAATGGAAGATGTTAGGCTAAAATTGCAAGCATACACTGAACTTTCACCAACTAAGACTGTCACCAATCTCATCCCTGTTAGTTTGTCACAAACAACATGGTGTGGTCTAAAGTGTTTATTTACTAAACATGAAATCAATGTTTTATTCAAAATATGGGGCCATTTTGAGTTACTGGAGCTCACTTTTACTGAGTTCCCGATATGGATGTTGCACATGAACAACTTAAAATTGTAGGAGGCATCCCAACTGCATAATAATATTGTTATACTGTAGTGTGGAACTTAAATAGAAATGTCAATTCATATTCAAATATATTCAAATAGTATATTCAAATATACACAATACATACTCAGAACCGGTCAAACTTTGAGTGTTACAATGGATACTATTCTCCTACAATGCGTTTTGAAACAGAAAGGGACACTCACATCTGGAAAAATCGCAGGTAATGTTGCAAGTGCTGCTGGGACAGCACTTCCTGTTAGATCAAACCAGGTACTAACTTGCCAAACACACAATATTAGTATTAGCATATAGTCTATACCAGGGGTTCTCAACCTTTTGCACCTCATGGTCCACCTATTAAGAACTTGAAAGCATAACTCAAATTTGCATTACTTCTGTGATGTTATTATTTCTACACTTCTATTAATAGTTATTTAATGTTTTTCATTTGATTGAACTCGTAACACTAGACAGTGTTTCATGGCCCACTTGTGCTCCCTGGTTGAGAAACTCTGGTCTTTACTTTATAGCATTAGCTTGCAGTGCAGAACTAGGATGCAGCCATCATTTCTAGTGGGATATTCTGAGAAATATGCGATACCCAAATTCCTGGGATAAGCTTACCAGTATTAAATTGTACATAATTCTTAATTTTATAAATGTTAATGTTTGTCCACATTATTAGAATCTGTAATCCACGTACATTTAACTTTATATAGAACAATACTGACCAATGCTATTTATTGTTCTGTCTTTGAAAGCACTCTATTCAAGAACATGCTCCTTAGAGAAAGCTGCCCAGCTTTATTGGTGCATTCCAGACAAAGATTTGAGCACAAATCTGGTACATTTTTGAGCACGAACCTTTTGTCTGCCATTATTCATCTCTCTCTGACAACAAAGCACTTCAATGTGATATGTTCATGTGTCTCAAAACCTAGCCTGTAGCCTAGCCAGGCTAATTTTTTCATTCGCAACATCAGTGAAGGCTGTCCTAAAGAGAAGGACCCTTTGTATACAGCCTACAAATGCAGCCTAGTTTGAATGATGCAACTGATGTATCCTTCCCAGGTCTAAGTTACCTGCAGGTTGGCTGAAAATGAAGGCTCTCTAGTAGATTGTATTTTGACCAATAGGCAACTAAGAAGGACTATTCATTGAAGAGGACCTGTCCTACCATAGCTGTAGCCAATTTAATACCACTTTAATACCACTTAATACCACCATGAACACTCAAAGAACCTTTTGCATGGTTAAAAGTTTCTTTGCATAATGAAAGGGTTCTGTTCATGGTGCAGGCAAAGGGTTCTTTGTGTGTTTATGGTTCTATATAGAACCATTTTCTTTACTGAAGTACCCGGGAAGAACCACCAGGGTAGGGCAGGTCCTTTGCAGGACTGTTGAATGAACACTCCTACTTTGTCACATGAGTGTAAAAGTCTAACGAGGCCATGTGGTGGTGACAACATAATTTTTAAGTATGTAAGCATCAGTAAGCGAACAACTATGCAATCCTAAGTTATTGAACACTGTCTACTACTGTGTTTTTAAGCTAGACTTCATTTTAGCAGATACTCAAAGATATCCTGGACGTCCTGTAGTAAGTCTGACTTCCCCTTCCCATACACACATCCTGCCTTCACCAAACTGCACAAATGCCCTGTTCGAAAACATGTATTGGAGACTAAGAGGGTGGGGGTGAGTTCATCACTGCCCACCCACTTCTAAATCTTCTGTAGACATCCTGTCCCATGGAACCATTACACCGAGGTGCTGTAAACTCAAAAATGCAGCATGAAGGTGACTAAGCAGAGATAAGGGCTAGTGGTCCTGCCCGTTCAGCTGTTGTCCACTCACCGGATATTCAAGACAGTGTGAGGTTAACCAGGGCAATCAGGATGATGGTGTTTGAAGATTAGAAGCATCTCAATCTCTGGATCAGTAGAACTTTCCTGTATTTAATGATGTCAGCACGCAGTGAGAAGGTGCTGACTCATGTGTTCTGGGAGCTGGTGGTCCAAAGGACAGGGGGAAAGTCCAGGGATGTGTACTTTAGACTGTGATCTGATAAGATGTACTGCATCATTGAATAATTGGTGTCTAGCAGATGTGGTATTAGAGGACAGAGTGAAAGAAAGAGAGATGATGTCTGCAGAAGATGATGAATATTGCAGACTGTGTCTGGGAAGAATTGGCTCAGTGCTATCACACACACACACACACACACACACACACACACACACCAAAATAAATGTCCTGTTCTATCCCCATTAAAACCAATACTGTCTCCTCGAAGCAAAGGATTGTTCCTGTGTCATGCAGATGGAACCCAAAGACATGGAGATCCAGCAGGAATATAGTAATAATAATAATGAGCCACAGCATTTATCAACCAACTTATTACTTGCATCTAAATAATAGCAGCTTGTGTGTTGAAAGGGACCACTAAAACACTGAAGTGCTCTATGTGTGTGTGTGTGTGTACAAACTCTGCCTACCTGAGCACTGAAGCTGTGTCCATCCATCCGTCCAAACACTGCTGTTGCAGAGAAGTGGAACAGAGAGAGAGAGAGAGAGAGAGAGAGAGAGACTGTTACTCCTCCTCACCGTTCTCTCTCTCTCTCTCTCTCACTCATACACACACACACACACACACTGCTCTTCAGTGTTTTAGTGCTCTCAAGAGGTTCCCCTTCTGTTTTTCCACCTAATGTTTTGATGGTCATCATTTCTGCATGTATATTCCAGTAAAGGTCTGCTCTCAGAGCAGGTAAACAGTGGCTGAACACTGTGAAATGTCTGTGCTGTTCATTGGCTGAGTTGCCCGCACTAATGTGTGATTTTTCCAATCTTCCTGCCCGTTCAATCCCAGGGAATCTGCAGTGCAGTAATCAAAACACACCAGCAGGTGGCGACTGTTTCCATCGTGTCAAAGGAAGAAGCGAAAACATCAAAAGCAAGACCAAACTAAATGTACACCAACACAGTACACACCACTCAGCCCTAATATCAAAACCTGGGGCCTAAAATAATGAGACTCACTTCTCTGTTGGCTCGTGAGTAAACAAATGAGCTGTAAACAAGCTATATTTATTAGACAAACAATGTATAAATAAACGTTACTTTCCATTATGTTTGATGTGAATAAGAACACATTTAATCATGTGGATGTGGAATTTAAGGTGGAACAACTACACCAGTAAGAAACCAAATTTAACTTCACAATTTAAGGTGGAGTAAAAGAAAAAGAAGCCCGTTTATTCTCCAGCTGGGAGCACCTTAAACAGCACCTGTAAATTCTTTACTGTTTAAGGTGGAAAGAAAATGTTCAAAAAGCACTCAAAGACGTCAACTGAGCACTGGGAAGTAATCATTTCACTTTTTAAGGTGGAATGGGACTGAAATGAACTTGCAGAGTGTACTGGTGTATTTGGGGAGGTTTAAAGTGGACATTAAACATTTTTACACATTTTCTACAATGAAATATGATGGGACATACTCTGTGAAAATAGTAGATTTTATATAATATAAAGGACATTTACAGCAGCTTCCAAGCTGATGAAAAGAGGAAGCGTTCAAACCAAACTTAGTCAAGGCATGCCTAATCTGTAACAAATCCTCTTAAGTCATTCACCTCAATCCAATGTAAACAATGCAGACCTAGTCTTGCCTATATATTTATTATATACTGATAAACTCAAAATGTGGGGGAAATTGTTCAAAGCGCAGATTTTCTAGAAAACGGTACATAAAAGGGGATATCTGTGGGATTTTTATGATCAGCAGCTCACAATACATATGATGGTCCAAAAAGTATTCAGGAACCAAAATCTTTGTTGTCCAGAGTCATCTTCTGAAAGAATCATCTGGGCTTGGTCTTGACATGATCTTGACTTGTATTGATTTTATGGTCTTGACTACAGCTCAAAGTCCATGAGAGCAGATTCCACAAGTCCAAATATTTCCGGACTGGGCAAATCATTGCATAGGAAGGGTTTTAAAACAAATATACTAAAATTACTTCTGAAAAACTTGATTCTCAAAAGTCAATCTTGAAGTATTGAT
Organism: Acestrorhynchus altus; assembly: GCA_034509495.1. NCBI lineage: Eukaryota > Metazoa > Chordata > Actinopteri > Characiformes > Acestrorhynchidae > Acestrorhynchus > Acestrorhynchus altus. The sequence goes on along the minus strand of CM067515.1, from coordinate 20,506,069 downwards.
ATTTCAATATCAATTTGTCCATTAACAACTTCCAGCATTAAAGTTATGACAGTTGTGGAAAGGGTAGTAACATCTCATACTACAGGGTTTACTATTCTCTGTGGACAGTATTGAACCAGATGTGTTTAGGGGAAACATGAATTTCTGCTGCACTGTGGACTCCTGGTGCTTTAGCAGGATAAATACAGTACTGAGCCTGTTCAGCATAGTTAAACAAATCACACACAAATATGTACTGTTCTGAACCAATAAGAAGTGGACACAGGAAGCAAGGTCAGTGAGCATGTGCTCTCCCACCTGTTTGTGTTTCTGTGGGTTTTAGCATCCAGATTCATCTTTATGAAATACATATGTGTCATATAAGCTCTTGGACTAGTAGCCTATTTCTCAGTACCAAACCTGGGAACATCCTACAGAATTATGGTAGCAATGGTAGATATGGTAGATTGCAATCGCTGAAGACTCCACTGTAATTGAATAAGGCAGTTAATTTCACTACTTTTCACTGTCATTAGTTTCAAGGTCAGCCTCTGAGCACTAACACCTCTAAAGAGCATGACTGCCTAAAGTGGGGCTTGCAGTTAGTCAGCAAGGATATTTGTTTTGGCCCACTAGAAAGTTGACATACTCCCTTCATTTGTAGCTTCAACTCATATGAAGCTGTGAACTAACTGAGCAGAGCACCATAACCTGGACTTTCACTCTGAAGTTCACATGTAAATACACAATCCGAGTGTTCATTGTTTATGTTGCAAAATCTTCTTTATTGTTTTGTCTTTTCTTTAGCTGCTTCCCAATTTGTTTTTTATGTCTATTTCTCTATAAATATGGAGTAATTCAATGTGCAGTCTTTGGAGGTTTTCAAAAATACCCCATGGCACTTGATAACCAACTGGAGATCCCAATGATGGCTACTATCAGGGCAACAAGTCTTCACACTGACCAAACAAATGGCAAACAAAACCAAACAACATGTTTGTTTAGTGTGCTTAACCCATCAGTGGTTGCCCAGAAACTCCAGAAAACATTTCTCCAACACACCGTTCTAGAAAGTTCTGTCTATTCTATGTTCTGTCCTCCCTCATTAACATCATTTTAGATAGTTTTCCCGAACTCCTCAGGAATGCTGTCCTGCCCTTCCCATCTACATTATAATAGAAAGTTCTTCTCAGTTTACACTGATTGTTAATGAGTTCGAGGATGTTATCTACATTGTTTTCCCTCATTCACATCATTGTTGAATAACTTCCCCATCCATATCATTATATGTGTTTTCCCCAATTTATACAGCTCTAAGTGTTGTAGAATGAGGTCACCAGCCACTCAAATACTAAATAATTGATCAGGTGGTTGGATTAGGGTTGAATCTAAGGACAGCAGGCAGGTAGCTCTCCAGAAGCAGAAACTGTTCTACAATGTATTCCCTCATTCACATCATTGTAGAATATTCTCCCCATCTATACTGTTCTGGTTTTCTTCCAGTTCACATAATGTTTCACTCATTCACACTATTTTTGAAACAATTCTTCATCCACAATCCACTGGGGCCTCTTTCAGCAGGATAATGCTCCCTGCCACTCTGCGCTGATTTGTAGGAAAATAATGAAGTTGCCCTGGGCTCCAAATTCTCCAAATCACAACCTCATCAAGCAACTGTGGACATTTCTGCTGTCTTTTGCCAGATACTAAAGAACAACTTCAGAAGTCTGGTTTAGTTTGTAGGTTCAAGCAGTTTTGGTAGTACAATGAGAACCAACGGCATACTTGGCAGATGGTCACTTTTGGCTCAACGATTTATTTCACCAATGTATAAGCAGAATTCAGAAACCCACTGGCTTCTATTATAGTGATGTAATTTTCAATTCTCTTTTGTCATTGTCATTGTCCAGTTTAGGATGAAAAACACTGCAGTATTCCTTTAACATCTACAGGCATCCTGATTTCACCCCAGTTGTTTTGAATGTTGATGCAAACATCTGTTCAGTCATGCTCTATGGGCTTTTCAAGAGATTGCTTGAATTGATATAAGAGCTGAGTAGGTTCTCTAACTTCTTTAAAATTCAAATAAAGAACACAAATACACATAATTCAGACAGCTGTGAGATTGTTTTATTCCCTGTTATGTTCCATAAACCACACCTGTTTCATTAAATTTACAGTAATTATCCTCTTTTAAATAAAAAAAATCACTGGTTTATGATGTTTTTGTTCCCATACTGCCAAAGTCTGTGCATCTGTCTTCCATATGTTGTGCATCTGTCCAGTGTTTCATGAAATGGGTTCAGTGTGGTTAGCCTGGCGAGTGAAGTTATTCCTCAAGTGTCTCTCAGTGTCCTCCAGGGACAATGCTGCAGATGGACAGATGGGTGGGAAGACAGACAGACATGTAGAGGCAGTCTGTACATTGTGTTAGAAAATAAATAAATCGGGTGTTGAATATGAGTTTTCCACTCACATTTTTCACCCTCTTCCAGTCAGCCAATGGTGTTTGAGCATCTCAGCCTGCTGTAATGCTATTGGCTGACAACCAGCAAGGATGTCAGGTGCTGGTTGTGTAGTGGTGGACATCACAAGAGTAGATGATCTGCTTTTCAGGATCAGTTGCTACATGTAGGACAGTACTATTCAAAAGTATGGAATCACACTATAAATAAAAATACATGTACTCTGATGTAAACAGAGAAATTCAGATTGGTTTGGAGTGAATCTCATTTTAGAGAAATTTTACATTTAGATTGTGTTCACAGTTGTGTTGAATTTAACCAGACATCTGAAGAGTTTAAAGCCTCTAAAATCTCCTTCACATAATGACATTATATATATATATATATATATATATATCATAATATATATATATATATATATATATATATATATATATATATATATATATATAAAATATCACTATTTTGGTTATATTATAGATATATTTACTATATTATATAAAAATATATTTTAAAAATAGGCTTTTGGATCCTTGGTTGCTGTTCCTATCATTGTACCATTCTTTCTTTAGCACAAAGCTTTTCTCACCAAACCATGCCTTAATGACTTTGTTTACATCACGACTATTAAATTATGCAGAAATTTATAGAAATATATATATATAGTGTATTTGCAAGTTGCAATTACCTATTAATAATAATTACATTTTTTAATGCTTTTTGACTCAATATCTATCAGAACTTTTATTAGAATTTTACATATCAATTTGAAAATGATTCCAAACTTTGAAATGGTAGTGTGTGTGTCTGTGTATGTGTGTGTGTGTGTGTACTGTTGGTATTAAGTCTTTTTTCACTCTTTCCCTTTACCCGTCACAGTTCATCTCTTGACGCCCGAACTGCAGGAGGTGGTGTGTCCCCTGTTACACTGTTCTGGGCAATTGGGCGTATTCGGCCCTGCTGGGCAGTTTTGGCAGCATGCATCCGGTCCCAGTCTGTACTGACGGCTTCGTCATCCCAGATGGTGGAGGTCTCTGTGTCGCTGAAGTAACCTGGCTCACCTGTATAGTGTGTTGGGTAAAGCAGCAGCGGCTCTACAGAGAACGCCCGCAAATCCCTAGACTCAAAGTGGGACATGTATGCAGCACTGAGAGAGAGAGAGAGACAGAGAAAGAGAGAGAGAGAGAGAGAGAGAGAGAGAGAGAGAGAGAGAGAGAGAATGTATGATAAAAGTTGCAGACTGCGTGTTTTTATAAGACCATTTTTGAGTTTCTCTTTACATCTGAGAGTAAAATAAACCGTATGAATCCTCAATGACGCTGAATTTCAGTCACTCCAATTAGATATGTGAAAGGCAGTGATGAACCAATTACTTCCCAACAGCCATATAACTCAAAATATCTATTTTTTTTCTTCTATAATAACACTCCACATCACCGCAACAATTAAACCTATCTTCAAATGACATCATGTAACAATCAAAACAGCATGTTTTTGAAGCTTGATATTCAGATATCTTTGAAAAGGCCTCTTTCCAGGAAAAACTTTCCTTAAATTTCAATGGAAATTGTTGTAAAAAGATTTTAAGTCATTTTGGAGCATTTCTATTGATCCATTCATCATTACTTTTGACACAATATTAAAAACAACTTGTGAAAAATGTTTCTTGCCCAACGGTGACCATATGTATTGACTGGAGAGACACAAGAAAAAGGGTAATTTGGTTGTCTATGAAAGGTCTTCCGAGCTCACTTTGCATTTTGTTAATACGAGCATCATGGAGAGATGCTCTCAAATATAACCAAATGACAACATTTTAAAGATTCCTTATGATTGGATTCTCTCTTTCTCTCTCCCCTCTTCCATTTTTCCAAGTACAATTTGGGTTTATTTAGGGCCCCTTTTGGATTCAAATGCATACTTCCATGCACATTCACACATTAAAGGATGCTTTAATGTGTGACACACGCACGCACGCACGCACACACACACACACACACACACACACACACACACACACACACACACACACACACACACACACACACACACACAGAAGCTGCAGTATATGTGTGTAGTAATCCATCTCCCCTTTGCCCCAAGACCAGCAAGCTCCCAATCCTATCAATGGGATTGTTGTGCTATTACAGCAGGAAACAGGAAGTGCCATGCCCCTTCAAATTCCTCTCAAACACAGAGAGAGAGAGAGAGAGAGAGAGAGAGAGAGAGAGAGAGAGAGAGAGAGAGAGAGAGAAAGAGAGAGAGAGAGAGAGTCTGATTTCTATAATATACTGGGACAGTTTGGTTAAACGACATGTAAAACTGTCATGCTATTAAACTACAGTGGACTAAGTATGGGTCCAGAAGGATGCTGTCCAGGAGACTCATAGACACATCACATATATTGTAAATATAAAAAGTGATGCTACTCAGCCAATCAGATGTGTTCAAGGATGGACAGACTTGTACATGTTTTTTTTTCTGTCCATAGCCAGTTCTAAACCAGTATGCGCCATACGTTCAGAGAGCGTGAAGATTATTAACAGCAAACAAGCATGACTATGTAATTCGGCTCGTTATTGTAGAATCCACGTTTTTCAATAGCATTGTTTGATTTTTACATTTTAAATGAAATAAGAAAATAATTCTTTTGAGTATTTTTATTCACTGACAGTAAATACTGTTGAAATATACTGAATTGTAATTGCACTGTGTTAATTGATGGTGATACTGTTACTTGACGTTGATACTACTAGGCTACATTATATGTATGTATGTATGTATTATATATATTATATGGCACTGAATCATAATGCAACTTTTTATTGGTCATTACTGAATTTTAATCAATTTCTCCTAATCTAGAGTATACCCTAAAAAGAGGTTCTTTAAGGTGTTTTTTATAGAAAAGGCAGAATATGAACAGAACCATGAGCACAGAAAGAACTACCTGGTCAGACTCTTTAATGGAAAAACATCTGAACATCCCATAATAACAGAAATCCCATTCAACAGAAATAATGTTCCAGCAATGTTCTAAAAATGTGTGATGTAATATCAGTTGGTATCACAATGTTATTAGAACATTTCCCAGTTAGACAAAAACTTATCATTTTCTTTGTTTACAGTGTAGCAATACATACAAACTAAGCTAGTAGGTAAAAAAATGATAGAATGTATTACTACATAACATATGCTAAGTGAGAGGGGGGGAGAGAGAGAGAGAGAGAGAGAGAGAGAGATTGGGGTAAGGCAAAAAAGACAAAAGGAGAGAGAGTGGGGTGTTGTAGGTGGGCAGGGTAGTGAAGGTGAAAGAAAAAGAAAGAAAGACAGAGAGAGCGAGAGAGAGAGAGAGAGAGAAAGAGAGAGAGAGATGGAGAGAGAGAGAGAGAGAGAGAGAGAGAGAGAGAGAGATATTTAATGAGTTTTATTTCATTCGGTTATGTTGGTTCAGCTCCTGATCTGCTTTGACTGTTGCTAGATACTCTCCACTTTAACACTGTTTTCCACCAAAAAGTGGAGAAAACAGTATAACACATGACATATTTTGTGCTAATAGGTGCTGGATGGAATAAGACGTACAACACCTTTATGAGGAAAGATTTCTGGACAGTCTTTTTTCTTTACTCAGGGTGTTCTTCATTCTTTTCACTGAAGCTGCAATAACTTCCCCTAAGTTTGGGTTTAGGATGCTCTACATACCTCTGCGAGTGAGACAGGACACACAGAAAAAGAGGACAGAAAGGCAGACATTGTGTGACCCAGCAGGGTCTCCCTACTTATGTATCCCCCCTGAACAATCTAGCACTGTGCGCCTGACCCTCTCTGCAGTGCAGGACAAAGAGAGGTGTGTGTGCTGAAGGTATGCTTTGTGGGTATGAGCATGTATGATTAGGCTTATAGACTTCCCGAAGTGCCTGTGCAAAGCATTTACTTTAGGAATGGCACACAAAATACTATACGTTATTAGAAACACCTTCCATATAATTGTACTGTCTGAGATTAATTCCACCTACCATAGAGATCCATTACTGCAGATAAACAATAACACACTGTAGCCCATCTGATTTTATATATGTCAGTGTCACTGCTAGACTGACAATGGGAACACCACCCAACTATTATCCAGCTAAGGTCAATTCTGTGGTCAATCAAGATATGGTCTACAGTGTCTAACTGTACAACAGCAAGGGCTGAATGGTGAAGGTATATTTACTGTGAGGGGGATGAAAAGCAATTTGCATCCAGTCAAACCACAATGCCACCCACTCATCCATCCATCCATCATTTCATCAGTACATATACATAAGCATCTAGTGAAACCACAATGCCAGGCATCCATCCATTCATCTGCTCATCCATCCATTCATTAAATATTGTAATATCTATATATTTGTCAAAAATAATTATGGTTACATATTTACACAAGTATACTGTGTGCCAACCATCCATTTATTAATTTATGATCCATCCATAAATCTATTCACTGGTCATGCATCTATATACCCGTCCTCTCACCACCCCTCTCTTTCATCTCATCCTTACTTACTTGGGGTGTTTGTTGAACATGATGGGCAGAAACTCATCCACAGGCAACATCCTGTTGAAGGCTTGTGCAGACAGCAGCTTGCGTGCCCCCTGCAGAGACAGGGCATAGCCCAGAGTCCAGTACGAGTAATCCGCCTCCACCAGGTTATCCACAACCTCCACAGACACCTCCGGTTGCGCCACCTGCATCCGCTTACGGCCCACATAACTAAATAGAAAGGAGAGTGGGGGAGGGGGGATTGTAAATTGCATAGAAACTATATATATATATATATATATATATATATATATATATATATATATATGAAACCTAATATAATGGCAACTGTGTGTGTGTTTGCCTGTGTGTGTGTGGTGTGTGTGTGTGTAATCCAGTAGGTCTTACATGAGGTCCCAGTCCAGCTGAGCTTTCTCCACCTCCTCCATGATGGTCTGCAGTCTCCTCTTAAACCGGGGCTCAAACCTGACATCATCCTCCAAAACTAACACACTCTGTAGACCCTTCTCCACCACCTAACACAAATACATAGGACAAAAAAACACACATAACTTCAGAGAGAGAGAGAGAGAGAGAAAGAGAGAGAGAGAGAGCGAGAGAGAGAGAGATAGACATAGCATTCTCAGTTTGCTGAGATCAGTGGGCTCAGTGGGGAGAATGTGTGTACCTGTGTCCATGTGGCATGGTGGCTGAGAAAGCAGCCAATCTCTCCTCTGGTTAGAACCCTGCCGGAGTATGGGTCCTTATAGTCTGGCATCATCTCAATTCCCAGAGCCTGCAACCTGGATGAGTTTAAGGCCCTGAGAGAGGCAGACAGAATGATAAATAGACAGAGAAAAAGAGGGGGGGGGGGGGGGGTAAGTGAAGAGACACTTTTTACTGAATGCAATCAAGTCAAATAGAATTATCAAACTAAGAAAGAGAGGATATTGACATGAATGGATGAAAGAGAGATGGACAGAAAGTTGAAGAGGGACGGGGAAAGAGAGAGTAGGGATGTCTTTGATACGTAGTTCAACAAGAATGGGTTGTCCAAGAACCTTGACTTAATGGACAGAAATCCTTCACACTGTGAGTGTGTTTATGTGTGTGTGTGTGTGTGTGTGTGTGTAAGTGATAAAACCTTAATGTTCACTCAGTTAGACTGACAAATTTGAAACATATCTACAGATCTGAGGCTCAGAAACCATGAATCAGTGATCAACATTACGTCCACCTCCTTGTTTCTACACCCACTGTCATTTTTATCAGCTCCTCTTCCAGGGGTCCATCTGTTTCTCGGCATACTTTATTTGTGCCTTTCACCTTGTTCTTCAGGACCCCACAGGACCACACCAACAAAGTTGTTATATGAGTGGTGGGTCGATCTCAGCGTTGCACTGGTACAAGTGGATCAGACACAGCAGTGCTGCTGGAATGTTTATACATCTCAGTGTCACTGCTGGACTGAGAACAGTCCAACAGAAATATCCAGCCAACAGTGTCCTGTGTGTAGCCTCCTGTGAGCACTGACGAAATACTAGAGGATGACCAACACAAACTGTGCACAAGATGAGCTTTATCAGTATCTGACTTTACATCTACAAAGTGAACCAACCAGGTAGGAGCGTCTAATAGAGTGGACAGTGAGTGGATACTCCAGCAGCACTACGGTGTCTGATCCACTCGTACCAGTGCAACACACACTAACACAACACCACGTCAGTGTCACTGTAGTGCTGAGAATGACCCACCACCCACATAATACCTGCTCTGTGGTGGTCCTCTAGGGTCCTGACCACTGAAGTTCGTGGTGAAAGGAGGCTAACAAAGTATGCAGAGAAACAAATGGGCCAGTGTGTAATTACAGAACTACAAAGTGCTACTATATGGGAAAAGGAAATAAAACGGACAGTGTAGAAACAAGTAGGCTGTCATAATGTTACAGCTGATTCGTGTAAACGTGAACATGAACGGAATGGATGGTTAAAATGTCAGATATGAGAATCGACATGGTAATAAGCTATTTTTTGTCCTAAAACAGAACCATAAAATATCAGGAAAATAATTCATGTCAGTGCCAGTCGCATCTTGGGGGAAATATGTAATTTAAGCACCAACTGTGGCTCTAATCAAAGTGACCTACTTGCCGTCCACAGCTTCAATGAGAGTGGCCTCCAGCTCCAAAACGTCCAGTGTATTTAACATCCTCTCCCGCCGGTCTGTCCTCCTTTTCAAATTAATGAGAAAGATCTAATGGAGAGAGAGAACATAATGAAGGGTGTGGGAAGGAAGGAAGGAAGGAAGGAAACAGGATAACGGAGAGGAAAAACACAACATAATATTAAAACCAAACAAGCAGGCAGTGAGTTTGTGGATTTTGAATGAATGAATCATTTGGCAATTCAGTTTGTGTCAATCGGTGGTCAGTGAATCAATGAGTTGATAAGTGAGTCACAAAGGCAGTGAGAAAGCCAGTGATTCGGTTAGTAGGGGTGAGTCAGTAAGCTGGTCAATCAATGAGTCAAAGTGAGTACTTTAATCAGTCAGTGAGTGATAAAGAGTGAGAGTCAGTGAGTAAATCTGTAAGTCAAAGAGTCAGTCAGTTAATCAGTCAGTGAGTCATAAAGAGTGAAGGAGAGTCAGTCAGTGAGTAAACCTGTCAGTCAAAGAATAATTCAGTTAGTGAATCATAAAGAGTGAGATAGAGTCAGTCAGTGAGTAAACCTGCAAGTCAGAGTCAGTCAGTTAGTGGGTCAGTGAGTAAATCAGCGATACTCCAGGAATGCAGAGATTCTTCTCCTCTCTTACATCATCAAAACCCATCGTGTCTCGAGGTTTGGGAGGGATGAACAGCAGCTCTGAGGGTTTAACTGTGTGGTCAACTGCAGGATGAAGAGAGAGGAATCATAATCACTGAATCATAAGACTGTGTGTGTGTGCGTGTGTGTGTGTGTGTGTGTGAGAGAGTGCTTGTGTCTCTTACTCAGTGCCTCAGCAATGGTGTACGTGAAACTCTCTTCTTCATCCTTCACACTCTGATGGGCCTTCAGAGGAACAGGCAGGAAGCCATAGTGCTCCCTGTTACACACATACATCTGTATATCTACACACACGCACGCACACACACACACATACACACACACACACACACACACGTCAAATGTTAAAAGCTCATATACACATACTGTACTGTCATTCAAATATATGGAAGTATAATTTTCAATGTTTAATTTGTTTCAAATGTTTAATATTAAACAGACAGTAATGATAAGTTATTATTTTATTTATTTGGGTTTTTTTTGTTCAGCACTTTGGCTGTCACACTGTCTTTTAAACACGCTATAGAAATAAAGGTTTACCTGACTTGACAATTGTGTTAGAGACTTTTACCTAGAGACTTCTCTGCACTGTTTATTTTTCCTGCATTCAGACGTCTGAGTCAGCTCATTCAATAATTAGCTCAGGCTGAGTCAGACCTGTGACAGCAGGATAAACACCACTAGTTTCTGCTACCTGTGTTTTTGTTTGTGTGTGTATGCAGGAAGTGAATGAGAGCTCTATTAAAACACAAGGTTAGTGTTGTATCTCCACGTGGCCTGACTTACCCCAAGTGTGTGTATTCTACTGTGGACATTTTGTTTTAACATGTCGCCAATGGACTTCCAGTGCAAAACACACGCAAACACACACACACACACACACACACACACACACACACCACCAACAACCCATAGAATCTGAATCTGAATGTTCTGTAGAACATGAGCCCTGTTCTGACCTGCTTGGCGGGCAGAGAAAGCAAAGACCATGATGTCATCAAAGGCCCAGCTGTAGTCGGGGTGAGGAGGGTAGAAAGCGAGTGATCTGGAAGAGGAGCGTCGGAGATCCAGTAGAAATGTTGAATGAATCATTGGGACAGGAAAACATCCCAAACGCTTCCACTCACGGATCGGCTGGTAATCTGGTGTACGCTTGTAGTAGCCCTGAGATAGATGGACAAGTTCAACTTCAGCACCAGCTCACTTGAGTAAACATCATTAAGCACTGATTTACCAAACCAGGTATTTAATGAGAACTATAAATTATACTATGAGGAGAGCTTTGGAGATGTTTTAATGAACACAGTGATGCAAAATAACTACCGTATTTTCAGGACTATAAGCCACTACTTTTTTTCCACACTTTAAACCATGCAGCTTATAATGATGCAGCTTTTTCTTCTTATATATGTTATTTCTACTTCTTTTATACTTATGCTGCAGCTGGAAACTTACTTTCCCTGAGGGAACCCTCCCAAGGGATCAATAAAGTTCTATCCTATCCTATTTTCCAGGTTTTGTTTTTAAACTTTGTGGGTGTGGCTTATATTCAGGTGCGGCTTATAGTCTGGAAAATGTGGTACTTTCTTTATGCATGTTGTTTGTCAGTCACTTCATCCTGAATAGGGTCACAGTGGATCCAGAGCCTACCTGGACACAAGGCAGGAATACCCTACAGCCATCACAAGGTACCACACACGCACACACACATACACACACATACAATCTAGCATGGCCAATTCACATACCACATGCATTCTTGGAGACAGGAGAAAACCATAATACCATGCAGACATGGACAGAAACTCCTCACAGACAGTGACCCCAGTAGGAATACAACACAAGTCCCCTTGAGCTGTGTGACACTGTGTGATTCTCTGATGATAATTCAACATCCTGACCTCACTAATGCTCTTGTTGAATACAATCAAAACCTCATAGCAATGCTCCAAAATATAGCAGAAAGCCTTTCCTGGACAGTTTCTCCAAAATAATGACAAACTCTTTTAAATTCCCTTGATTTTGGAAGAAACAACGAATGAGCAAGTGTCCCACTACTTTTGTCCATTTGTCAAGCGAGGCATTAGAAACACTGGGTAGTGATCCAAATAATTACTGCCTTCAGAAGTTCTTGATTGGCTGAAAAAGTATTAAGTGAAGATGAATTATGATGTAATGTGTGTGTGTGTGTGTGTGTGTGTCTACCTGAGGAGTGATTCCACACCAGAAGTTGGAATAGAGGGAGCGTGATTCCAACATTGGGGCCACCAGGGTCAGATTCTCTGCCATCATGAGATCCAACACTCGTGGATTAGTCAGGAGGTTATCACTGTCTGCAAACTGACAGTGAAAGAGGGTGAGACCGAGAAAGAGAGGCACATAGAGGAGTTGTCCAGAAATTCTTTGCTTTCCTCTTAATCCTCTGATCATACTGGTAGACCAGCCAAACCATCAAACTCAGCTAAACGTACACCCATTTGCTGGTAAAGAGCTAAGCTGGTCCACCAGCATATCCAGTTTCTGAAGTTCTATGGCTAACATAATTAAAGCAGCAGCACTAAATAATCCAACATGAATTGGATTTCTGCAGTTATCTGGTTACTTAACTGCTCATATAAACTACAATTTCTTTGATCAGGTTATGGGCTGGAAATCTGATGAAGAAAGGTAGACTTTTATCATAGGAATCAGATTTCTCAGTGTATGTGTACTCTTTCAGCAGAGTTCTCTCAGTCTGCACGTGTGTGAAGATCATCTTTAATTCCCATAGTTTATCTTATCCATAGATGTGTGCTTTCAGTTTTCAGGTGTTAGCTATTCGTCAGACTACAGCCTGCTTGTTTTCAGCTTTTGCTTATCTTTTACATTTAGGTTTTCCTTGATTTAACTTTCTTAAGTTGAGCTTTTAATTAGTTCTGATTCTTTTGTTGATCATTTCCCATTAAATCTCGTTCTGTACAGGTTTTATAATACAGTGCAGAAAAACACGCTTGAAGGTGTGAATATAATATTTAATAATGTAATATTCTGTAAATGCTCATGTTCGTTTGCTTTCTATACTTTCTTTTTTCTGATTTTAAAGGGGAGGTTACTTGCAGTACATTCCACCAGGCACAATAACTGAATCATAAAGGATTATTGATGGTACAAGGCCCCTAAAATAATAAGTTGTTGCCACGACTCAATAAGGCATGAGAATGATTTGTAATACCTGTTCATCAAGCTCCCCTCTCCCTCCCAAGGAAAGGAGCCCTACTAAGCCCTACTACTCTAACCTCCTACGATATACCAACAAACCAACCAACAAAACATAAACAAAGTAACATATGGTCGGACAAACAATACTGCGGACAAACTGCTTTCTATCATGGACAATGCCAGTCACCCATTACACACCATAATCATGAAGCACAGAGGTTTGTTTAGTGGAACTGAATACACTTACCAGTATGTAATCAGCCCAGCGCTCACGTGCTGCCTTCAGAGCAGCCTGTCTGAGCTTCATCAGGTGGTTGAATCTGGATGGACTCCAATGCTTCGGCCCCCACTCATCTGTGTACGACCTGCCAAGGGACCGCAGGCTTACAGAAGAATCAAAGCAGTAGTCTGATACAGTCTTTAGAAGTCCCTGAGGCATGTTTGGAATTTATTTGTGTGTGTGTGTGTGTGTGTGTGTGTGTGTGTGTGTGTGTGTGTCAGTGTCAGCTAGTGCATTGTGATAAGTCTACACTCTGAAAAAGGGAATGGATCTACTTAGAGTTGAGGTAAAAATTCAGATTGATATTATATCAAATTATATTTTTTTCAAAGTGTTTACTGACAAAAACCTGAAAAGTGTGGCGTGCATTTGTATTCAGACCCCACCCTCCCGCCCCACACACACAGACTTTGTAGGACTATCTTTTGCTGTAAATACAGCTGCTGGTCTTTTGGGGTATGTCTCTACCAGCTTTGCCCGTTCCTCTTTGCAAAACAGCTCAGGCTCAGTCAGATTGAATGGAGAGAGTCTGTGAGCCATAATTTTCAAGTCTTGCCACAGATTCTCAAAGGGATTTCGGTCTGGACTTTGACTGGGTCATTCTAACACATGAATATGCCTTGATCCAAACCTAAATCCGTGGTAGCTCTGGCTGTATGCCACCTTCTCATCAACTCTGACCAGCTTCTCTGTCCCTGCTTACAAAAAGCATCTGAACAGCACGATGTTGCCACCACCGTGTTTCATGTGTACTTTGGTCTCCAGAGAACCTTCTTCCACGTTTGCTGTGTCCCCTACATGGACTTCTTATAGATTAGGGCTTGATTTCAAAAATGGCTTTCTTTTCACCACTCTTCCATAAAGGCCAGATTTGTAGAGTCCACAAATAATAACTGTCTTGTTGACAGATTCTCCCACCTGAGCAATGGATCTCTGCAGCTCCTCCAGAAATTCCATGGGCCTCTTTGCTTCTTCTCTAATTAGTCCTCTCCTTGCCAGGGCTGTCAATTTAGGTGGCCATGTCTTAGTAGGTTTTCAGTTACGCCATATACCTTCAGTTTTCAGATGGTGGACTGAACTGCGCGAGATGTTCTGAGATGTGAGAAGCCATTGTTCTGTGCTTTCCGGTGTCGACCAGAGGAGAATGGGTTCCTCTCTTGAGCCTTGGTTCCTCTCAAGGTTTCTTCCTCCTAAACTGAGGGAGATTTTCCTTGCCACTGTTTGCCTACTGGCTGCTCATTTGAGCCTTGGACCCGGATCCTTGTAAAGCTGCTTTGTGACAACTTCCTGTTGTAAAAAGCGCTATATAAATAAAATTTGATTGATTGATTGATTGATATCATGGGATAATTATCTCCACATCTTTATCCTTGACCTGTCTGGTGTGTTCCTTGGTTTTCAAGATGCTGTTTGATCACTTACGTTCTCCAATAAACCTTCTGAGAACAGTTTTAGTTGTGCTGAGAATTACACACAGGTGGATGCTATTTGCTAATTAGGTGACTTCTAAAGACCATCAGTCACATGGATGTTATTTGGGGTATAATGGTACAGATTTGTGGAAAGTGTGGCATGTATGAATTGTTGTCTTTTCCCTGCTACTTTAAGTTGGTCTATCACATAAAATCCATTTGTGGGATGTAAAAAAAATGTGGAAATGTTCAAGGGGTATGAATTTGTTTTCACCACCTTGCAGTTCAAACACAGCTGTAACACACCTGATCCAGCTGAGGAAGATGGTATTTAAATGGATCAGGACTGCAGCCAAATGCCTTAAGAAGGACAGATTTCATGGAGAAGGATAGGAGATCACTGGTCTAGAATATGACCAATGTTGGCCAAGGATGTGACTACTGTTCTACAATGGAACTTGTTTGTTTTACCGAGGTTCCTCCATGGGCCTCCACTCCACGTAGTGGTATCTGCTCTGAGCTGCCTTCAGCCACTCTCTCAGCATGGCAGTAGTGTTGTCCACATTGTGGTCCGTTGCTGCCCTGCAGGAAAAAAAAAAGAAAACAAACACATTAGAAATCTCAGTTTCCAAACATCTCTCTCTCTGTTCAGTGTTGTGTATTAGCTCCATAACATTTTATTGAACTACGTTTTAGATGTTTTATTATATATGAATGAGCAGGTGGTCTTTTTGCGTGTGTTTCTGTGATACTGCCTCACGCTCACACAGTTTTGGGCCAACTACGTCAGACAAGCACAACGGGTGTGACTGCAATAAGCTTAAATTAAAACAGGAGATGCATCAGCGTGTGTTTTTCCAGCATCTCTACACACACACACACACACACACACTGACCCGGTGTCCTCAGTGAGGGAGCAGTCCACTGTGGAAATTTCCACAGTGTAAAAGCACAGAGTGTGAAGCATCAGTAAACAAATGAATAAACAAACAGGATCTGGGGGCTGGAATTCCTGCACAACATCTTCAGCTTCTAATAAACAAGGTTTTAGAGACTTTTTGTACCCTTACACGTGTGCCTACTTTCACATAAGCAGAGATATATAACTTTACCTCCCCTGACCCCAAATCATATTCACTTCAGCAGAAAGGTTTGTGTGTGTGTGTCAGAGAGAGCGAGAGAGAGAGAGAGAGAGAGAGAGAGAGAGAGAGAGAGAGAGAAAGAGAGAGAGAGAAAATGTTAGGATGGCAGTTCCTCAGCCACAAGCAATACAGTGTTACAGCTGGAGCCCTGGCCAAATCTAAACCCAACTTTAACCATACCTATCATACTAACACTAATCTTAACCCTGATCTAAACTCTAAACCTAGCACACTAATCCTAATCTAAATCTAACCCTAACCCTAACATACTATTTCTAATCTTAAATTTGATCTAAATCCTAACACTGACATACTAATTCTAATTTTAACCCTAATTTTAACCTAACCCTAACACACTAATCTTAATCCTAATCCAGTATACTAAAATTAGTATACTATCTTAACCCTAATCTAACGTGCAAACCCTTAACTAAACCCCAATACAACATTAATGGTTAGCATACTAATCCTTGTTGAGTTTATTAAACAGAAATACATTGTTTTTATTCTTGCTTTTCTTGTTTGCTTACATCGATTGTTCTGCATTTGGTTAATGCAATGGTTCACAAGGGAGACTTTTATTATGTAGTTAGCGGGAACTAGGCGAGAGAGTTGTGTACTGTGAGTGGCGGGTATAGAGCAGAAGAATAAAGCGACGTCTTTCTGAAGTTAACAAAGTTTGTCGTCTTTGAGTAACAACCCTGATCAGGTTCTTGCAGTAATATCACAAAGAGTGCCCAGACACTGTTCATACATAAACACACACTCACACACACACACATTTACAGCCACAGACGCCACATTACCTGCAATGACCAACTGCAGGTGACTGTTTGGAGGCTCAAACTAAGACGCACAGCCTGTCAGACAACAGATAACAGTGTATACACACACTATTACACACACTGTGCATTCAAATAACACACTGCTGAGCAGCTATTCAGACCTGACATTGTAAAGAAGAGCTCAATGTGTTTTCTCACACACACATGGTTTGTTAAAACTGTCACTGTAGGACATTTCCATAATGCTATACACGCACCTAGTCAAACCTGGCCTCGTCTTAGAAGAGCTGATTCTACCCCTTTTTTTTTACTTCTGCTAACAAAAACTGCAAAACAATCTAACAACACTATTTGGTATCCATAAAGGCCAATAATTATACACACACACACACACACACACACACACACAATCATATAAATGCTCAGACAGTCAGGTCCGGTCCTGACTACTTATCCAGATGACTAGTAGTGTCCAACTGCACTTTGACCATGGAGCTATTCCCTAAAATGTGTGTTTGTATTTTAAGAGCATATGCAACCAGATGCCACTGGGACTGATAAGCAGTCTGAGCCTTTATCACCTGTTCGGAACACCTGTAACACAGCAAATGGGTGGATGTTCTCCTGCTAGCACACGATTACCAACAGTGAAGTTCATGCTGCATGAAGACAAAATGGGTCTCGACATGTTTTTACACTAAGAAACGTGCGTGTCTAATGATTGGACAAGAAAAGCAGGAGATTTCAAGCAAGAATAGAGAAGTTTACACGTGTGAGAAATGGATTAAAGTGATAGTTGGGCGAGTAATTAAAGACTTGTTTGGAGTATGAATTTCTTCTTCAAGGAGAGGGTAAAGGGGGAAGGGGACATCTGTACACACACCCCCTGTGCCACTGTTCACCGTCACTGGACCAGTCAGTATAAAATCCAGTGGGTGTGTGTGTGTGTGTGTGTGTGTGCAAAGCCTCTGGGCCACAGCAATATTCATTTATTGCACTGATTCTGCAAGAATGGCATCCACATTCTTTCTTCTTGTGACAAACCATTCTGGGAACTCTTCAGAAACAAGAACAGGGATGGACTACACACACATGCACACACCATGAATTAGATGTCAAACCCCCCCCGCATGTCCACACACACATGCAAACACTCACACTACCCAGTTGTGTAGACATAAGATCATACATAATGTGAATTAAAATAAGTGTTAAATCTGATCTTATGATATAATTACAGATACACACTCGTACATACACACCCCTATGAGTTTTCCATTAGAGAAATGGGCAGGGCAGAACAAACCCTTTCATACGCAACACAACTTGGATCCGTTCAGAAAACCAGTCTGTGAATTATTACAAACGAGGGAATTCTGTGGGATTTTCCTGCGAATGAGGATGGATGGAAAACTATTCTTGTAAGGCCCAACTGCTGCTTCCGTATGTTAGTACAAAGTCCATTTTTGAACAATTTCTATTGACCGAATATCCAATTGTGCGGCCTTATGTTATACTTATGTTATATGATGCACGTATTATAATGTTAGATAAGAATTTTAATTCTGAGGTCATGAAATAGAAAAGCATCAGGTCCCAAACTTAATATGTCCTGCAAAAGTCTAGAACGTATATACAACTGAAGAAAAATGTTCAGGCGAATCGGTTTGGGTGCACTCATTAGCTGCGACTCCATCACCTCATCACTGACTGGTTATGCCCAGATGCCTAGTTTTGATCAGAGGGTAGTAAATGGGGAGAGAAGTAGGCTTAGCCAACAAACAAAATGAGGGAGCATCATTTGCGGTTTTCCAATACAAACTGTATTAATCTTTATATTATTGTTATCTTCATTTTTGGAATCACAGAATGACACCATTTCATATCAGCCCTTAAAAGGTCAAGCGAGCATCCCACTGAACTCTCAACTCTCTCCGTCTATGACATGCTAATCCTGTATGTAGGCTCGTGTATACTATAATAAAATATTATTCACTTATTTGTAAGTATCCTGACCAATCACAGCGGCACATGAGTGTCCTTGTGGGTGTATTGATAAATCAAGGAATCCACTGTATATTGACATTGACGTGTGTGGCATTCAGCAGCTGCAGAACTGCTGTGTTCACTTCAAAAAACACGATATATCCAAATGTTTGTGAACATCCCTTTAAATGAATGCAATTCAGCTACTTTATGTTGCACCCTTCATTGACAAAAATGTGCAAATGCACACACAGCTTGCCTAGTCTCCGTTAAGAAAGGCCAATACAATAGGACTCTCTGGAGCAAATAAACATGAACCTATTAGCATGATGCTCTGACATGGCTGAGAAGAATTGTGGAGCTTTGTTCTCTGGAATTATGTATAGTGTATGTGTACATATGTGATCTACTGGGAACAGGGAGCACCTGCAAGAACATTCCTTCACAGAAGCAGCCTGTCACTGAAGGAACTGCCCCGTACGGCTACTGATTACTGAATCTCATGCATGGGACAAGAGTCCTTCTTCAGCATGGATGATCATTTCATGATCCTCCTTTTTCCCATGACCTATACTGGATCCAGAAGACTTCCCAGGATGAAGCTCCCTCCAATAATTGGAGAGCTGGGGGTGTGGTGGGGTAGTGATCATCCAATGTCTTGGCCTCATTAACGCTCGTCACTGAATGCAATCTCTTCAGTTAACTAACCAAACAATAGACTGAGAGGACACTGACAGCAAAACTATGTAAGATTAGAGAAGATTACAAAATTAATGTGAATGTTCTGCAAATCCAAATAAGATGAGGTAGAAGCAGATGAGAATGAACCTACCATCTACCATTTTTCACACTGCTCCAACAAGGCACTTGAATATAACATGCTCATTATTTCGACTTCCCAAGTAGGAAGATCTTCCGACTAGCACACAAAGGCAGCATTAAACCAAAAAAGTAAAAGTAAAAGCAGAGCTCATGATCTTTTTTAATGTGCCTTCCATAAAACATAAAATCAGCTTTTTGAGAAATAATAACAGGGTGGTAAATGAGCTTGTAAAACTGCAGCTGAGCAAATTTCACCGCAGCCAAGTCCATTACTATTTAAACATCAAACAACAAAGACTTCAAAATGCATTCTATGGCACCTTTGTTGCAAGGTATCTCACATTTATATGTAGTATTATAATCACAAGAAGCTGTTGTACAGCTCTGTGTGTGTGAGTGGGAGTGCATATGGAATTCAAAAGAGAAAGTATATAGTTAGTGTTAAGAGTTCTAGTTGTAAAACAGCCTACTTAGGTGGTGATTTGTATGTCAGAGAGAGAGAGAGAGAGAGAGAGAGATAGAGAGAGAGAGAAATTAATGTGTGGGGGGGGGGTGCTTTACACAGGTGTGTACAGGCATAAACATTCCCGTTTCAGCTGGAGAAAACCTGCAACAATCATACCTTCACCTTTCGGACTGCCCCTAACCCCTGTTTCTTCTGCCGCACATCAATCATATATTCACACCACGCCCTGGCGACTGGAAACGTCTGGCCTTTGGTTGCTTTTGAAAGCAAAAGAATCCAAATCGTATCTGAAGATTCGGCACTGCTCTTATATGTCTTTGTCTTGTATGTTTTACGCACTCAAATGTATGGTGGAAGTAACAGGGGTGAGGGTGCGGGTGGGGGTCACAGAGACTTCAGCCCTCATCAGGTGGGACACTGGTCTCTGAACTGCAAACAACATTACCATCCAAAGAATCCAAACGACTATAAATTTATTCGTATTGAAGCGAAGGCAGAGTTAACTTCTCTCCATTTTACTTGTTTTTATGCTGCTCCTAATCACAGCAGTTTATTTAGGATGACATACTTCATATTTGCTTTGGCCAAAATGTCATCATTTTGTGTAACATTTGTGAAACATTCGGTTGGAAATCTAAATTTGAATTAGAGAGGATGGCATCTCTATCGATGCCACTCAAGGCCAGAATGTTGCAACTGCACTATGAAACTTTGGTGGAGCTGCACAAAACCTCTTTCCAGAACTGCATAATGCTGCAAAACCACTGTCACTGGAATATTCCTCAACCATCCAGCCAAAATGCTTTTTTTTTACTTCAGCTTGTCAACAAATGCACAAGTATCCATCCATCCATCCATTTTCTGAACCGCTTATTCCTGAATAGGGTCACGGGTGAGCCGGTGCCCAGCCGGCAACTCTGAGCGCAAGGGCGGGAAACAACCCTAGACAGGGCGCTAATCAATCGTAGGGCACACACACACACACACATCCATCCACACACTAAGGGCCACTTTAGAGTCTCCAATTCACCTATCATGCATGTCTTTGGACTGTGGGGGAAACCGGAGTACCCGGAGGAAACCCACGCGAACACGGGGAGAACATGCCAACTCGAACCCAGGTCCTTCTTGCTGTGAGGCAACAGCGCTATCCACTGTGTCACTGCAAATGCACAAGTATTGCTCTTCAAAAAGGGACACAAAGTGTTATTTGTATTTACTTAATTACACTCACCAACTGTAGAGTCTGTCGAGACCAGGAGCAAAAAATATCAAATCTCACCAAATGAATGCTTTTAAAAAAGATAGTAAAGAAATGTGTCATAAAGTGCCACAAACAACACCAGCAAGTCTCTTTGGGAACAATTATGAACCCTACACCTTTTGAGTGTGTGATGATTTAGACATGCACAAAGCTAACTGGTGCTTTCATTAGCTACTTTGTAGCAACAGTATTAATGAATGAAGCAAACTTCAGGCACCAACCGTGTCTCAGGTTACGGGGAAAACAGCACAGTTTCCTTTTGCTAAACAATCCCTTTAATGAGAGCTGTTTACTGTCTTTTTCCAGTAGCCCACACACTGCTTTATTACCTGCTACTGTACTGTCATAACTTTAGTCTACCCCACACTTCAAACACCACGGAACACGGTGTGTGGATTCATGATGCATTAACTGTACATATGTTTAGTGCGAGTGTGTACAGTATGCCTGAGACACACACATACACAATATTTATAAGACAACCCTAATGACTACATTCAGCTACACAGATCAACTGCAGACAAAGGCACTTCATAGGCAACTGCATGGCAAGAGCTGCCTGTAGATTGGGATGCTCTGGGGCAACCATACCAGTGCCTAAGGTCTCCGTGCCCGATGTCAATCACGGCTAGAGGGGAATAAAGCCCCCAACACTTCATTTGGTGCAGATGACCTGCATTCGCTGGACTGGTGGAGTTTCATCCAGTACCTTTGGGATGAGTTGGGAGTTGCAATTGTATTCAAGGGCTACCATCAGACATCAGACCTCATTACTACAGTTTGGTCTATTGTGAATGTATGTACTCAAATCCTCACAGCAATGTTCCAACACTGGGCTTCTCGGAGGTGTACAGCATCTTATGTAAACTCTTGATTTCAGAAGAATCATTAGTACAGTGAGGAATTTCCGTGATAACCATGCATGTACGTGTGTGTGTGTGTGTGTGTGTGTGTGTGTGTGTGTGTGTGTGTGTGTGTGTGTGTGTGTGTGTGTAGATGAGCAAAAGTGTTTCAATATTTTTTACTGCATATTTCCTGAAGGCTTGGCGGAAGAGATGCTTTACAATGTAAAGCTCCTGCTGAGCTGACCCTCTATCTCTCGCTCTCTGAAGTTTACTGTGGGACTCGTTAACTCTTGCCCTGCAGCACTCTTCTGCCAGCCATGTGCATTTATGGACAGCATCTGGACACCACATGGCACACACACACATATACACACACCCCTGTCACTAATGCTATCAATTCCTGAACACAAAACGGCCCGTCATAAAACTACAAGTTACGCTGACAGTTCACTTGTCCGTCTGCAGTCAATCTGATCACACTATAGGACAGAAAATGCATTAATGTTATTATTTATTAAAAGGTTTTGGAGTTTAGTTTAGATGAAAGTTACTTTGATCAACAACTGCAGTTGAAATTGATTAAATATTGTGTAAATATTGTTTATTATTCCCATCCTTGCAGCAAATTGAACGTTTTATTATTTCCTCCCACTTGATGAGCAACAGTTAGATTGTAGGACTAAATAGCTTTTATGCTCTAGTGTGGCACAACCGTTTAACTGCCTGCTTGAGTCACTTGTGTCTCAGTAATAATAAAAGAATGTACGTTGCCTTTCACATATCACAATCAAAAAGATCCTTCTAATTTATATGACCTGATGTTATCAGCCATTACATTTTCATTGCTTTAAAATCAGAATTATATCAGCGGGAAAATGTTCGCAATCTGCAAAAATACTCATTTGAACGGTGGTTTTGAGCTTGCGAACACTAGTGTGCCTGTGCACTGGCTGCCACTCATCGTGTGTTTAGGCCTGGCTTTAATTTTCAGGGTTACAGAGGCCGTGGTGTTACGCAGAGCAGGAACACTGACAGTCTTCACTTTACTATTCTGAAAATCCATGTTCGATGCAGAATTTATGAATGAGTGGTCTAGTCATTTTAACAACGTTCTGGTGCCATTGATCTCAGTTTACTGTGTGTGTGTGTGTGTGTGTGTGTGTGTATGCTAATTAACAGCTTCCTGAAGTTTTATTGGTGCATGGTCATGCTTATATATGAGTTTATAATGAATGCCTTATACAAGTTAAAAGACACCTAACGACAGGTCTGGCTGTCCTGTTATACCTTTCTAGGTATAACTGTGTGTGCGTGCATATGTGCATGCATGTGTGTGTGTGTGTGTGTGTGTGTGTGTGTGTGTGTGCGTGTGTTTGCTGACGTGGCTGTCTTTAGGTTGAGAATGGCGGGGGGGCCATAAAATTTGCAGTCAGATTCCACATGACCACTCTCAGTCAACACAGCCCACCTCACACACACACACACACACACCACTATCCCCTTGCTTGTCACTAATGTTTACACACACTAACATACTATTTATTAAGGTGCAGTTCCTCTACACACACACACACACACACACACACGCACAAATACACACACCTGTCCTACAAAAGCTCCAAACTGCTTTATGTTAAACATGTTTAACACAGTAAAATCCATTTTTTTTGTGTAACAAGGGGCTGAGATCACTCCCACTCCTCCATCTCCAATCCAGAGGAGGTACCGAAGCACCAGGGCGATTTCCAGAAGACAGTGTAACAACTTCCCCACCAGGATGTCAGGATGCTGAATCAAGTACCCCCTCCGTCCACTCCCTCACTTAATAGACACTGTCCAGTTCACAGCCTTTTGACTAAAGCTCTGTAATACAGGACAGCTGCCTCTGAATTGCTAATATCAACAACTGTAATCTATATTTTGGTGCTGTTATTACACTTTACATACAATCCAACAATGTTATTACTGTGCGATTGTAATCATTCAGGCCTGCATGACTGCTCCACACATGCTGTCTGCCTTACAAAGTCGTGTTTTTGCACGTGTATAGTACTGTGTTTTGTTGTTTCAGCACTTTAATTTGAGTTACCTGTGTGTCTCTAAACATAGTCTACACACCTCTGCCTTGTTGGCTGCTCATGTCCTGTAAACACACAGGCCTTGCTTGAACCAATGACCAGAAGGAATTTAGTGTTATTCCACTATATCTGTCTACATATTGCTGGAATGACATCATTCATCAAATGAACATGGACGTGCAATAATATCACAGTAAAAAAAAACAAAAAAGACCAGCATTAATAAGATACACTGTATGTCCAAATGTATGTGGACACTCCTTCTAACGAACGCAAGGCATCCAGCTACTTTAAGTTGCACGCATTACTGACACAGATGTGCAAATGCACTCACACAGCTTTGTCCAGTCCCCATGGAGAAATAATTCAATGGATTATGACTCTTTTAAGCAGGTACATACTGTATGGCATCATGCCTAATCACGAGCATCAGTTTGAGGGGTATAATGCATTGAGCCGTGGAGCAGCTGAACTGTGTTCTCTGGAATGTTGGTGCTCCATCCAGTATGTCTGGGATGTGTTGGGGAGATGGGGATGAAGGTAAGGTGGTGATTATCCAACATCCTGACCTCACTAATGCTCTTAACAGTTACTCCAAATACAGCAGGTTTGACCCTTTATTTTCAGAAGAAAACAAACCGATATGTTAGACTATGTTTAGGTGATGCTGGGTTATTTTACATATTTTATAAATCGTGGTTCATTGTACAACATTCATATCCCTTTTACATCTTTCTTTTGGACAGGATCACAATAGCTTCAGAGCCAAGCCAATATCACTGAGCAAACGGCAGGAAGTTCTTTGGCCCTGGTCCATATTACAGGATACCACACGCTTTCACTCACAGCTAGAGGTAATTTACCACAGCTAATTCACTTAGTTTGTGTGTAAGGAGCAAACCCACATAGGAGAACACACCAAACTCACCACAGTCTGTGACCTCAATTAGGAACAAACCTACTATCACAGGCCCCTCTGGCCAACTGTCTATAACTGTACAGAAATAAATCTTACCTTCATGATGCCATACAGTATGTACCTGCTTAATACAGTATGTACCTGCTTAAAAGAGCAATAATCCATTGAATTATTTCTCCATGGGGACTGGACAAAGCTGTATGAGTGCATTTGCACATCTGTGTCAGTAATGCGTGCAACTTAAAGTAGCTGGATGCATTGCATTCGTTAGAAGGAGTGTCCACATACATTTGGACATACAGTGTATCTTATTAATGCTGGTCTTTTTTTTCCCCACTAATTAGATCCATGTGGATTTAGTCCATATTTCTGTGTTGGGACTGGCAGGTATCACTGCTGTCACACAAAAACCTCACACCTCTTTCAACTTTAAAGCAGAAGGAAAAAAACCTTGTTAACTATCTTAGCTTTAGAGAATTCTGTTGGTCCATCCATAATCAAAATCGAACATAATATAAGAAACATCTGTCAGGTTCACTGTATGTCCAAAAGTACAAAATGGAAGAAAAAAAAATGGAGATACGAGGTTTTTGCATAACAGCATCAATATGAACGCTAATGATGAAAGGACCACCAGAAATGGATCCAAATGCTAATAAAATGTTATATTAACTCCCTTCCATGTGGTTTCAGTGACAGAATCTCTGTCGCTCCCCCTCTCTTGTGAACGCCACAAGTCATTGTTCCTGCACAGCTGTAGACAGGCATGCATGTGTGTATGCCTCAAGAATACTTAATGCCTCCAGAGAGATACATCATACACCAAAAATGACACAAATGCTCCAGGTTAAAGGGCCCACTGCGGCCACAGCTAACAGGAAGTATGTTTACATGCACTCAAGAAAATCCAGATTTCGTCAGTAATCGGATCAACGTGTTTACATGCACTTGTGTCGCCAGAAAATGAGAAAAACCTGAGTCACATGAGTCCCTCATAATCAGATTCCTTCAGTATAAGCAGCCAGTAATCTCACAGAAGAGTGTGAATGTAGTAGGGGAAGACGACTGATCAGTATCTAGTGTGTTTATATGCTCTCAATATTCAAATCTTCATCAGATTTCTGCAGTTATCTGATTACTCAAGAGGTCGTGGAAACTCAGTGCATGCATTCATCGTATTGTAATTTCAGTCAGGTTTCTTAGTCTGCACAAGCTGCAGCTTATTTGATCATCGGACAAGCATGCAGCACATCAGGCACTCTGCCTTCCTCTCGTGGCATTCACACTCTTCTGTGATTTTATTGGTTGGCTGCAGTTATTGCCTGACTAATATAAACCTGGAGTTTTCCCCATTATCTGATTATTCAAGCGTATGTAAACGTGTTGATCGGATTATTAAGTGCATGTAAATGCCCTCACGGTTCTCTTTATTGGTCTGATTTCCAGTCCTTACTCCAGTCTAAGAAATTAAAAGTATGCTGTTTCCATGATCACCTGAATAGTCAGATCCATCAGATTATGGGTGCATGTGCACACTCTCAGTACCTCTATCTAAAGTCTCTGATCACATTTACTGCTGTTTATTTTCATAAACTGAGCACCAAACACCAACATAACAAATATTCCTGATCACTGACTACATAAATGTGTCAGCCCTAATGCCGACCTTCTGTCCTGAAACCTCTCTTCATGCCAGAAGCTGGATGCCTTCTTTAGTCCAGCCACAGACTGGCTCCTTCTCTCTTGGCTCTTTGGGTTGGTGGGTGCACTGGAGCAGAGTGTATGGAGGTGATCAGGGCTGGAAACGGGCAGCGCTGTGGCTTTCAATCTGGTTCTGCTCCAGTCCAGCACATATTTGTGATTTGTGGAGAGCAGTGAAGCTGAACAGAGGATCTGGCAATACGAGACTGGAAAAAAAGGGGGACATACATACCCACAAAACACATTCAGTGGGTGCAGGCTTCCTGAGGGTCACATCACTGACGTCACAAGAAAACCTTGTCACTTCATTTATACGTTAAGAACACTGTCCTATAAAATCACTCGGCATGTACACTGACAACAGATGCACATGCAGATTTACTTTTAAACACACACACGCGCGCGCACACGCACACACACACACACACACACACACACACACACACACACACACACTCAGGGAGAGATTCAGCAACAATGAGGCATAACATAATTACTCACATCTGCAGCTGACATCCAGTCTCTGCCTGTGGTCAAGTTCTGGTCCTCATTGTTACTCAACATGTCTCTGCATACAATTCACAAATAACCAGAATGCCCTTCATTCCACCAAAGGTGCGTCACAACCTCCAGGTGAAACATCTGCACTCAAGCGTGAAATTATCATTGAAATCAAATTAATGTCGCAGGAGTTCAGGCCTGTAGGATCAGGTCTATAGTAATCAGGGGAAGGTTTGTACAAAACACGGTATGAATTTCCAATGTGTGTACTTTTTAGAGTCTAATTCAAACTGGTTATAATCCAGTATGAATCTGCAGTATAATATTTTAAAACTCTGGAAGTATATAATCAATTTGGAGCGATTATAATCCAGTATGAATCTGCAGTGTGAAGTTTTAAGACTCTGGAAGTGTATAATCACTGTGGAGTGACTATAATCCAGTATGAATCTGCAGTGTGATGTTTTAAGACTCTGGAAGTGAATTATAACCGTGGAGTGATTATAATCCAGTATGAATATGAGGTGTGAACTTTTAAGACTCTGGAAGTGAACTATCACCGTGGAGTGATTATAATCCAGTATGAATCTGCAGTGTGAACTTTTAAGACTCTGGAAGTGAATTATCACCGTGGAGTGATTATAATCCAGTATGAATATGCAGTGTGAACTTTTAAGACTCTGGAAGTGAATTATCACCGTGGAGTGATTATAATCCAGTATGAATCTGCAGTGTGTGGTTTTTACATATTCACCATAATAATTGTGGAACCATTCGAACCGTTGTGGAAGCAGTGTGTTGTATTTGTGTACATTCACTCCTGTAAGTCTGACTGTAACATTAGTCCAGTTCCAGTCCACCTTGTGTTAATGTCATAGATAAACCTGCTAATAGTCCCTGTTAGGAGTTGCTGCTGTTGAGTGTTCTTTGGTGAAATGCTGATGTGAACAGACCTTTCAATTCAGTATATCTGTGAGAATTTACGGAAATGGCACAGATATCTTATCCCCCTCCAATCAGCCAGGCACATACCAGCAAACTACATCACACAACATCTTCTCATTAAAGTAATGCAGCAGGGCTTCAAACCAAGCGCATGAAACACCAGCAGCCTTCAGGGAGACACATGTTCATAATCAGTCTCATCCCAACTGACTCCAGATCAGACATGTCTCCGTCAATCTCATCAGGTGCTAATTTGCAAGTACATGATTGAGATTCGGTGAGGCAGTGATTTAAGCTCAGCCTGAGGACGTTCCATCTACCATTCACTCTTATTAGCACGGACACAATCAAACACACGGCTGTGAAAACACACACACACACACACACACACACACACACACACACACACACACACACACACACACACACACACATACACACACAGGGTCTTAAGGGTTCTCTACAGGGATTTAAGTGCCCTTGATCAAGGGAGCAACCCCTAAATGCTCCACCAGGGCAGATGGGGCTGCCCACCACTCTGGGCATGTGTGCTCACTGTTACCTTGTGATTTCGCTCGTGTGTGTGTGTGTGTGTGTGTGTGTGTGTGTGTGTGTGTGTGTGTGTGTGTGTGTGTGTGTGTGTGTGTGTGTGTGTGATCACTGCAGAAATGGGTTAAATGTGGAGAACAGTCTCTGCAAAAGACAATTGAGTGTTTTTTCTTTTTGTGTCCTTCTTATTTAGGACATCAGGTATTTACTTTGGTTTACTCTTGGCAGGACTCAACACTCATCTGTCCAAAGCACATTATTCCAAAGTTCCTGGTCTTTGTCTCTCTTTGGTATTTCCTTGAATTTGTTTTTTGTTTTTTTTTTTGTTTTTTGGCAGTTGTTCTTAAATGTCACTTTTTTCTTCTTTCTCTTTATAAAGATGCCCTTTTGGATATGAGAGGTGTTGCTGAAAATACTTAAGAAAGAAGAAAGGACTTATCTTTGAATAAGTCTGAATTATTTGAATTATGTCCTGTAAAACCACCAGTGTGTATATATTTCTATCCAATCACTCACCTTTATGGCACTTTTAATGCTCTTCAGCACCTGACCAGTAGTACTCATAAGCTCTCCTGAGTATTGTTTTATGTCCAGTGACCCAAACACTACAAACCCAGGCAGACGTTTGTCCGAGTCAATCGCTCGTCATAATCAGAGAGCAGCAAAAAGCCTTCTTGTCCAATCAGTGACCTGATACAGTAGTAAAAAGATTGTGTGCCATGGTACTTTGGAGGAATGTGGATTTCTAAGCTGCGAATAATGAGCATGGGCTACGACCCCCCTGTCACACCTACTTCTATCCTCTCATCTAATTCCCAGCATTCTTTTGCAGGGCAGTGAGAGTCTCTCAACCCCTCCCCTCTACCTTCACTCTCTCACTCTTGCTCTTCTATCTTCCACATATCCAATGTTCAGTCCCCATTTACAGTTCACTGTAAATCACTGTATGACTATTTATAGCTTATTAGGCATGTATTACTTACTGTTGCACCAATCAGACATAACATTAAAGCCACTGAGATTTTGACAAGAACCAAAATGTGATGTCTGGATGGCTGGGTCACAACATCTCCAAAAGTCCAGTCCACAGTGGCCAGTACCCACCAAAAGTCATCCAAGGCAGGACAACCAGTGAACCAGTGCTAGGGTAACGGGCACCTACGGTTCACTGATACTCGTGGAGGACTCACCTCACAACTGATAGCACTTAAAGGACTTGCTAACGTCTTGGCGCCAGATACCACAGCACACCTTCAGAGAATACACAACATTACGCAGGTGGTTTTAATGTTATGGCTGATGGGTGAGTAGAGAACAAGTGAACGAGCCAGTACACAAACCGGTGCAGCTTTAAACCACTGACGTGAGAGACCCGGTTCTGAAACTGCATCTGTCTGATATTCCTAGGCCACGTGATCATGCTGTAATTACATGATATTCCACGTTCCATGTTCCACGTGTGTAGCCTACAGATATACCTTTGCTGCTGCACCCAGGTAAGCCTATTGGTAAACTTGTAATGTACCCTATTTAGTCTTTATGAATACCTGCGGTACATCCTGGTTAATCTACCTGCAGTTTCCTGCTGGCTGTCTGAGGGCACGGAGACGTTTTGATGTTGAAGGAGGAAAACAGCCCGTGCTGCTTATCCAGCAAATGCCTTTCATCTCCATTTAACATGCAGTTAAAAGGGTGCAGACATGCATAAAAGTGCACAGCAGGTCGCCTCACGCTCTTCAGGCCAGCCCCCTTGTGACTCAAGGCTTTCATTAGAGACAACTTTTCAACAGGATCCTCACAGTGCACCCCAGCGGCTCAGCTCCACCAAGAGCACCGACTGAAAGGAAGTATCACTACTTGCTTTGCGGAACTTCAGTAAATTCTTGAAGTGTACTTTACTTGATTTCCATTATAGTCAAGTTTCACAGTTCCGCAGTTAAACTGGTTAGTTATGAGGTAGGAAGCCCATGGTTTTCACGAGTCTGAGGAGCAGGTTCTAAAATCTTATTTAAGGTCATTCACGGATGTCAATATTTCAGCTTTACTCTATCTTTAGCACCGTGTTTGTTTGTTGTTTTCTTGCCTGCATAGACCAGCATGAATTCCAAGTTGGTGTATGATGGTGTGGTGCTGGTGCTGTGCCCCAAACAATACTATATCTACCAGGCATACCATCGGTAACACCCCTCAAACCCAGTAGCACCATCTCTATGAACTGCCCCATTAGAGACACCACTAATAAAACCATCAGGAGTACGCCATCAACACCTCCAAGGGTAGCACCAACAATACAACTTACAGAACCTACCTTTAATATAATACACCTTTATAGACACCAATACCACCAACAGCACCATCAACACCACCAATACCAGCACTACCACAAACAACACTGTATCTGCTGTAGACATATAATCAATTTCCAACAGCACCACATCCACCAAGATCACTACTGACACCACCGACACAACTGACAGCACCAACAGTACAACTAACAGAAGCTACCATTAATAAAATCTACTGTTATCCACACCAACAGCACCAACCACTAAACCACCAAAGCCAGCACACTCATAATCCCACACTCATAATACCACATCAACAGTACGAACAGCACCATCGATTATACACTATTAACAAAACCTTTAACACCAACAGTACTACCAACAAATGTACCACCGGCACAAGCATCACCAAGTCTACCCACTAGATTATTAAAAACACCTATTCAATCTGCCAGTAGAATGATCAACACCATCACCACTGATAGCAAATCTACCAACCTTGCCATCAGGAACACTCCGTCAACACCACTACAAGTAGCATCAACAATACCACTTACAAAAGCTACCTTTATATGCACAAACACCATCAACAGAACCACCAACAGCAGTAGCATTAGTGATGACAGCCCCTTCAATACCACCAACATGGCACCAAGAAGTGTTGCCATCAAAAAGTCACCACCCTGTCTACCAACAGAGACATCAATCACACCATTTAACACCAGTAACAGCAAACCAGCAGTTACACCCTGTTAACATCTCCATCAACAACACCATCAAGAACACTTAAAACCAGCTGCACCAAACCCACTAATAGGACTATAAACACGGACAACTGCACCACTCCATCAATATCACTACAAGAACCTACCATTCATGGAATCCAGCTTTATTTACTCCAATACCATCCACAACACCATCCACCAATTATACGCTAAAACAATTACACTCTACCAACACCACCTATCTTCCACAGCACAAATCAGCACCACCCCAAACAACATCCTATCTATCCGATCCTTTCATAAATAACCAGCTACCAACACACCAAGAGTTGCACCAGCACTACCACAGGAAACCCCATCTTTATCTGCACCAAGACCATCTACAGCAGCACCTTCAAAACCACCAAACCCAGCAACAATATCAACAATACCAGTACAACCAGCACCATCCACATCAGCATCACCAGTAACTACTGTCATCTGCATTACAGCACTGGGAAACACCGGAAAAAGGCAAAGATCCTTGAGGAACATTTCAGATGATAAAGGAACCTGTAAGATGATTCAATCAACCTTCAAAAAAAGTGCACAAGCATGCCATGATGGGTGAAGCACCTTCAGAAGTTCCTCTTTTTTACAGGGCATCCAGACTGGCTTACTACTGTGAACTGGCAGGTCATTTCAGTTCCAACAGTGAACATCTACAGCAAACCCAGGTCATGTGGTCACCTGAAAGCCACTGAAGGAACCAAAGTGTGCATGAGCGAAGAGGGCTGTGAGGGGAAAGGGAGAGTGGTGATGTGATCTGCTCTCACCATATCGCGATCCTCTCCTTGGGGTAGTCGAGGTTCTCGATGCAGCCCAGGTAGAAGGGCAGGCTGTGCGCTGCGTTCCTGGCCACGATGGCGACCAGGACTTTGGGCTTCAGCAGAGGAGATTCATCGGGGGAGAGCAGAGAGACCGAGACGAGCGACACAAACACAGCCAGCCTCAGAGCTCCTACAGGCTGCATAGTGCCTGACCTGACCGGCGGGACGCGTGGAGAGAGTGAGAGAGAGAAAGAGAGAGAGAAGAGAAGAGAGGGGAGGGGGGTTTACCTCTTCAGTGTGAGAGAGGGATCCTCCCACAGATCACACACCCCCTTGTGCACACGCACACACACACACACACACACCAGCCTACTGGAAACAGCTCAGCAGAGTAAAGATTGTGGACAAACATCACATTAACTTGCCAAGACCATGAAAACATAGAGTCTGTTTAGTATTGTGTGTTTCTAGCCAATATTCTGACCACTGACCCTATGTTTATTTAACTTTATTCTAATGTTTTATAGAGTTTTACAGGTAAACACTCACTGACTTTATGTTTATTTAACTTTATTCTAATGTTTTATAGAGTTTTACAGGTAAACACTCACTGAGTTTACTTTTATTTAAGTTTATTCTAATGTTTTATAGAGTTGTACAGGTAAACACTACTACAGGTAGGCAATACTACTACTAGGACTGCTTTTCTTCATCTTCATAATATTTCCAAGTTAAGAAATGCCCCATCCTTGCACAATGCTGAAAAATTACTGCATGCTTTTATCACCTCAAGGCTAGATTATTGCAATGCACTCTTGTTAGGATGTTCAAGCAGGAACCTAAACAGACTTCAGTTAGTTCAAAATGCTGCAGCCACAGTCCTAACTGAAAACAAATAAAACTAACTAAAATTCTACCATATCAGTCCAATCTTATCAGCACTGCACTGGCTTCCAGTCAAATTCTGTATTGATTACAACCATTGTTTTACCTGCAAATAAGCCCCTACATGGGCTTGCTCCTGAGTTCCTGCAAGATCACTCAGATCCAGAATTCAGAAGGCTTCAGCAGGGGGAAGCACCTTTTCTTACAAAACCCTCAGCTCTTGAAGTCTATGCTGAAAACTCACTTGTTCAGTGTAACTTTTGGTAATGAATATCTCAGCTTAGTTACAAGCTGTAGATCCAGGGGTTCATGGACATAGGGATTTATGGTAAACTGGGATGTTGATGAGGCCATCTTCACGTCATCACTCTGGTTTGTGACAGTGGAGCAGTTGGACACCAATGTTTCTGGATACTCCCATGTTTACGTTACCTTCTGTTTTCCCTCCTTTTAGTTAGGAGTCACACTCTGGTAATGTTTACATTCTTTGTTCTCCATAAATCTAAACACCAAACTAATTACATCTCTCTACCTTTTCTGAGTCAGTGATGACCCACCGGCCTGTGCTGATGAAATGCTAATCTTCTGCCGTGCCAATCTTCTTCAGGCGGGGCAGCTCTTCTGCCCCATCTAACAAAGACCCTGAGCTCCCTAGCCACCAATTCACATTGCATTCCCACCTTCAAGCTACTGGACTTAGACTAGTTTCCCACCCGACATCACCAACTATGTAGAAATGTACATAGACCCTAATTAGTTGTTACTGTTACTATTATGTCCACCACCGAACTATCATTACTTCAGCACACCTTAGTATTACAGCAGATATGTGGTGGTCCAGTGTTCCCTAACTAACTATGTATAAGGGTTTATTCTAATGTTATGTAGAGTTTATCACAAATAGACACTCTCACTGACCACTGTCTATATGTTTATTTGGGTTTATTCTAATGTTAAATAGAGTTTAGTAAATAGATACTCTCACTGACCACTGACTTTTATATTAGTGTTTTTCTAATATTATAAAAAAGCTCTACAGGTACACACTTTCACTGATATTTTGTTAATTTGGGTGTATACAGGTAGACACACTCAATGACCAATGACTTTATGTTACGTTTGGTTTATTCTAATGTTATATAGAGTTTTACAGGTAAACACTCTCTCTGATTTTATAGTAATTTGGATGTGTTCTCAGGTTATATAGAGCTTATTACAAGTAGATACGCTCACCGGCCACTGACTTTTAAGTTCATTTTTGTTTATTTTAGCATTATATATATATAGTTAATTACAGATAGACACTCGGTGACATTTTGTTGATTTGAGTTCATTCTAATATTATATAGAGTTTTACAGGTAAACACTCTCACTGGGCACTGACCTTATATTTGTTTGGGTTTATTCTAATGTTATGATACACTGCCAGTCACCAGTAGGGGTGACCCCAGAATCCTCAGTCATGATAACTGGTGGTCAGTGAATAGCCACACCTGCTGGGCCCTGTATAAAATGCTCACACAGACAATGGCTCAGTGCTGCACCTTTGTAGAAGAGCAGATGGTATCAAGGCAAACAGAAGAGATAAGCAAAGAAAACTAACCTCCAGCAAACAAGTAAAAGAAAAGAAAAACTAAAGGTTTAGTTTCTCAGACTGAGAAAACAAACTACAATAGAGAGTTTGGGAAACCAAGTGTGAGCTGAACCCAAAAAGAGAAAGAAGGCTCAGCTCACTTTCTTTACATTTATTTATTCTAAAGTTCAAGCATTAAGAGTGGGTGCAGAGTTGGGGGGAGTTTTGTGTTTGTGCCCTTTCTACTATATCCATTTGTTTAAGCACTATGTGTTCGGTGTCTCCTTTGTTTGTTGTTCTCTGGTTTTCACCACTTCTTGGGGTCTTTTTCTACCTCTGTAACACTCTACCCAGTGGGTTGCCAGATCAATCCCGGCCTCCAGCACACTAAATCATTCTCCAGTCCCCCACTCACCTTTCAAATGCCCGTTTCCTAACCAATAATAATAATAATAATAATAATAATAATAATAATAATAATAATAATAATAACCAAGAGCTCCGCTCTTATGTCCACACCCCCAACCTGTAACACACTGACCACTGACTTTATGTTAATTTTGGTTTGGTCTAACATTTATATAGAGATTATTACAGGTAGGCACTCTCCATGCCTTTTTGTTCATTTGAATTTATTCTAATGGTATATCGATTTTATTATAGGTATATGCTCACACTGAGCACTGTTTATTTGGGTTTATGTACTTGTGGTCATTTGCGTTCATGTGTTTTGAGTTAATGATTGATGAAGCTGAAAGTTTAATTGAACAGAGAAATGTTTTTTATAGTACCAATTAAAATGTATATACTCAAATATTATTATGTGGTACTTTCACACACACACACACACACACACACACACACAAACACACACACGAACTTTTAAAGTAATTTTGCCTCCTGTTCACAGAACAGCTGCAGTGTGTTTTCACTCTCACAGCGCCCCCTTCTGCCGACGTGACTAAACAGTGCTCCAAAACATTAGCCATAAACACACCAACACAGGTTGTTTCTGCTTGAATGTATCACAATCGTATTCTGTCTTTTATTCTATCCATCCATCCATCTATCCATCTGATAGTCTGTTTGTCTATCTGCCCACACTGTTTCTTGGTATTTTTTCTGATGTTAGCAGATTTATTCCAAAACAGCACACTGTTAAGGTATCCACAGACTGCAGTAGATTTAGTGATACTTCTTTCAAAAAATCTAATCATGCTACTTATATTTGTCACACTCTGGAGAGACAGATGAGTTTCAGATGTCTTTCCTGGTTCAGGAGGAAAAAAATGTTGAAATGGGTTTTTTTGATTGATTACATGGAACAAAATCTGGGAGTCCAGTCGTGCTCCAGCTGAGACCAAACACCACTGCCTGTCCCATCAACATGAACACACTTGATTTATAATATTCTTCTGTGGTTCTTAAACTCATTTCAGTGTTTTAAACTCATTTCTCATTTCTTACTCTTCTTCTATTCCTTCCATGAATAAAAGGTATATTGTTAAAAAGCTATATTTTAACCAG
This sequence comes from Acestrorhynchus altus, assembly GCA_034509495.1. Classification (NCBI taxonomy): domain Eukaryota; kingdom Metazoa; phylum Chordata; class Actinopteri; order Characiformes; family Acestrorhynchidae; genus Acestrorhynchus; species Acestrorhynchus altus. The sequence continues at coordinate 20,469,581 of CM067515.1, read as the reverse complement.
AAGCAGGTTAAGCAGAAAAAGGGAATTTGCTTTTGTGGAGAATAGCCAGATGTTGCCACAACATCAAAATGTTCATGTTTTCCATCATCTCTGAATATTTGCTAAAGACGTCACTGTCTGGTTCTTATTCTCACGTCACATCAATTATTGCAGCAACACTGAGCTACATTTTCCTCTACAAAACATCACACCAGTAGTTTTGGCTGGATATCAGTGTCTGCAAATAAGCTGCAGAAATGAGGCCCTGAAGCTTCATACAGGGGTTGGACAATGAAACTGAAACACCTGGTCTTAGACCACAATAATTTATTAGTATGGTGTACTAGGGCCTCCTTTTGTGGCCAATACAGCGTCAATTCCTCTTGGGAATGATTTTTTGGATACAATCCGGGTTAGCACCCGAACATCCCTTTCAGACAGCTTCCTCTTGCGTCCACAGTTAATCCTGTTGGATGTGGTTCATCTTTGGTGGTGCTGACATTACCCTGGATACCGTGGCTCTTCATACATCACAAAGACTCGCTGTCTTGGTCACAGATGTGCCAGCAAGACGTGCATCAACAATTTGTCCTCTTTTGAACTCTGGTGTGTCGCCCATAATGTTGTGTGCATTGCAAGAGCAAAACTGTGCTCTTACCTGCTAATTGAACCTTCACACACTGCTCTTACTGGTGTAATGTGCAATTGATGAAGATTGGCCACCAGGCTGCTCCAATTTAGCCATGAAACCTCCCACACTAAAATGACAGCTGTTTCAGTTTCATTGTCCAACCCCTGTAGAAGTGTGCAGACTGCAGAATATCAGTAAGCTCTTCTAATATTATCCAATAATATTATGCAACAAATTGTGCAATATTTCATTAAGGTATTTTTGAACTATTAATGGCTATAAAGTCAAACTAGACAGACAAACAGACAGGTAGCTAGATAAAAAGTTGCATGGAGCTCCATCATTCCAGAGAACACAGTTCCACTGCTCCACGGCTCAATGCTGTGGGCTTTAAACCCCCCTAGCCCACACCTGGCATTATGCCAGGTTCATGTTTATCTGCTCCAGAGAGTTCTATTCTATTGGTATTACTTCTCTACAGGGATTGTAGAAAATGTGTGTGCAACTGTGTCAGCAATCGGTGCAATTTGTATAGCTGAATGCATTCATTAGGAGGGGTGTCCACAAACATTTGGAGACACATAGTGTAGACAGACATACAGACAAATTAAAAAAAAAAACATTTTGTGCAGTTAATTTGATGAAAAAGGGGGAGGAGGAAGGAAACCAGGAGGAGAAAGAGGGAGGAGTGAATGAGGAGCGAGAAGAGATAAGGAGGAGCAAGGGAGGAGAGGAGAAAAAAGTCCAAGTGAAGAGAGGAAAAGGGAGTGAATGAGAAGTGGAAGTGGGGGAGAGAGATGGGAGAGAGAAGAGGTAAAGAAGGACACAGGGAGGAGAGACAGGAGAGGAGAAAAGTGAGTGTGGATGGAAAGAAGTGAGAAGAGGAAGAAGAATGTGAACCAAAGAGAGAAGGTGAAGAGAATGAGAAAGGGCAAGTGGGAAGGGTGTGAGGGAGATAAATGGAGAGGAAAGGTACAGGAGAGGAGTAGAGGAGAACGGGAGAAAAGGAGAGGAGAGGAGAATTATCAGCACACGAGGAAAAGTGAAAAAGACGAGGGAAATGAGAAATGAGGGAAGAGAGAAGATGTGCGATACAGGTGCAAGAGGGGAGAGGACAGCAGAAAGAGGAGTGACAGAGGAGAAAGAATAACATCAAAAAGAATGAGTTTGATACATGGAGAGAAAGATGCTGGATTGAAAGAAGAGGTGGGGGAGACGGGAGGGATGGGGGAGACAGGGACAGGACTGGACTGAGAGAGGAGGAGAAAACAGATGGGCAATAGGAGCAAGAGAGGAGACAGAGAAGTGAAAAGAAAGCTGCTGGACTTAGAGGAGGAGCGAGGAGACGAGCAGTAAGAGAGAGGGAAGAGATGGAGAAGTAACGAGAATGCAGCTGGGTTGAGAGAGGTGGAGAGAGTGAAGGAGAACTGAGAGAGGAGAGGAGGTGAGAAACAGGAGCAAGGGAGGAGACGGAGAAGTGGAGCAAAGCTGCTGGATTGAGTTAGTGTAATAGTGCTGTGAGCTCATGCTGGCGATAGAGAGCAAAACACAAGCCAAAACTCTCACAGAGGCTGGAAGGAACACAAACACACACACACACACACACACACACACACACACACACACACACACACACACAAACACACACACAAACACACACACACAGTTTGAGTGCTTCTGTCTGCTAACCTTAACCCTAAAGGGGAAGTTCACAGAATTTCTGTAGAATTAAATGGTTAAAAAGTCAATCACAGAGCTCTGGTGCAAAACACCTCATTACATTCAAACCTAAAATAGTCTAGAGTGGAGACCAAAGGCATCATACATCCAAATAGTCTTTAATACTATATTATTTCAGCTTCTTTATAGAACATCTGAACAGCTCACGCGCCTAAACTGACAGGCATGTGCTAAAGAAATGTGTGTCATCCATTTCTCTTCTCCCCAGTGAACATTTATGATGAATATTGAGTTGGATTATGGCTGTGTTGTCTCTGTGCCACAGCTGCATCCAGCGTAAAACTGGGAGCGCAAATGCACCACAGTTCTGGAAGAGCATCGTCCAGAGCCATTTTTCAGACTAGCTTTGAACCCAGTGATTTCAGAATGTTCTCAGAAGTAACCTTTGAAACTTGAAACGGCAACTTACAGCTTGAAGTTTAATAATATTTTGGGGGAAAAAACAACAATTCTATGATTCTTTTTCACATTTTGGGTTTAACAATATACAAACTTTCCACCTCGTCCTGGCATAAAACATTCTTTTTGTGATATTTGAGTGTTTTTTTTAAATTTTGGTCTTTTTTCCATTCAGTTTTTTTTGGTGCATTATTTATTTTTTTGTGAAAGAACAACCTTGTGTCACATATGACATAGACTTTGAGAAGTATTGCTGTAAAATGTGTTTTTAAAAATCCTTTTGGAACATACGTGCTAAGCATTTTACAGCAATAGAATGTCCCCACAGTGTCAAAACTGTTCATGTTTTTGTCATCTTTAAGATATTTAGTCCCCACAAATAAACACACACACACACACACAAAATACACAATGTCCTACCCTATACAACCCTACTGAGACTCACTTTTGCCCCCCTTTTTTATTGCCCCCTCAGACTGAGGCTGGCCTGTTAAAGTTCACTCAGGCATATGTGTGTGTGTGTGTGTGTGTGTGTGTGTGTGTGTGTGAGAGTGAGAGTGAGAGTGAGAGAGAACGCAGCCAAACCTGTGGAACGTGATGTACTTCAACAGCTAACTCACGTGAAGAGTATTTACTGACTGTTTCCACACTGAAAGTCTGAAGGAACACCAGCTTCCTTCACAATCCTGTATGAGGCTACCAGCCTTCTCTCTCCCTCAAAAACAGTCTAAATATGGCCGAAAGACGCAGTGTGACACACACTCAATTATTAAATGACTTAAAATCACTTTGTTAAAATGCAGTGCTTTTTTAGTTAGTTTTAATCATTTTTAACTTGTTACTTTATGTCTAACTTGATACTGAACAACAGCTACACTAATCACCATGACCAGTTGTTCAGTTACCCACACTTTTACAGACTGTAGTCAATCGTTTCTTTAATTCATTAGCCTGCTTTCACCTCATTCTTCAATAGCCAAGACCTCACAGGACCACCACAGAACAGGTATTATGTAGGTGGTGGGTTACTCTTAACACTGCAGTGACACTGACGTGGTGGTGTCATGTTAGTTTGTGTTGTGCTGATGCAAGTGGTTTAAAGACACACAGTGTCCACTCACTGTCCACTCTGTCAGACATTCCGACCTAGTTGAGACAGAAGTTCATCAGTTTCTGCACAGTTTGTGTTGGTAATCCTCTAGTCCTGCTCACAGGCTGCTGTCCACAGGATGCTGTTAGCTGGATATTTCTGGTTGGTGGACTGTTGTCTGAGGGGTTTAAGCACTCCAGCAGCACTGCTGTGTCTGATCCACTCATACCACCATGCCAGTGTCTCGGCAGTGCTCAGAATGACACACCACCTGTATAATACCTACTCTGTTGTGGTCCTGTGGGGCCTGGGACATTGATGATGAGGGTAAAGGAGTCTACAAAGCATGCAGAAAAACAGATGGACTACAGTCTGTAATTATAAAACTACAAAGTGCTCCTGTATGAACAGTGGAGTTCATTAAATGTTATGGCTTTGGTGTTCATTCGCTAGGATTGTTGATTCTTCTTGAATTTAGTTCAAGGCCTTGTTTCGTGTCCCAGCCATCATGCTCATGTGGGGCTTACATGGGTGGAACGTGGGTTAGGTTGGCAGAGGCTTTAAATGGGTTTGTACTGATTTTAAGCTTCCCAAATGTGCCATCATTGCAGTACAGGCTTCATTTCACACTCGGGCCTGTCTGTGCAGTGTTCCACCGAGATGGGGCCTGTGATGAATACCACTGACGGAACTAACATGGAATCCACAGACAAAACAATTCCCCATTGGGTTGCCCATACAGGCCACATGTCAGCATGCTGTGTGTTGGTCCTATACACACTTGTGCTACAATAAGCATTTGGCCTACAAAGGTCAACAAGTATAGAGTAAATTTACATGCATTACGTTTGGATCAACATAGGTGATATACATTACGCCAACATTCCTATATGAAGTTAAATCAATGTGTAGCATCTACACCCTCAGACTGATGATGATGCTCCACTGAATGTGATCATAAAAACGGCATCTGTCATTTCTATGGGCCAGAACATAATGGAACTTTGGTCAAGAACCGCGTATCACTGTGTAACCCGAGTCACCCGGATATAATAGCTTGTAATATAACTTACCACCTCGGTCCACATGCTTCTTTCACTTCAGGTGCCACTTCATCAGCTTGTCAAAAAACACACATGTTCAGCTGTCCATGGGTAGACGCTCAAAACACGATTTATCGTCATTGCACTAAATGACACTCTCCAACTATAGGGGGAACCATGTGCAAAAAACACCAATTTTTGCATGATGCTACTTTAAATAACACTAAATGATGGTGGCAGAGTGGTGTGACAGGTAGGGACCGTTGTTTTTTTATGTAATAGATTTGAGACTTGGGACCGCTCTGTTTTGACCCTGTCAGATTTTCTTTTGATGGAAGATGGAGGTCCAGTCTGAACTGTTTTCCATGTAATTATTGCATTGATCTATAAATGATCTAAAGGATCTGCGTCCAGACCCCTCCTAAAGTCTCTGGATAAGTAGTTCAAAATATGGCGCCTTTTAATTGGAGTATCAGGTCATGTTTTGTGACTTCCTTCAATTAAAGCAACATTGTGTAGAAATATCTTAAAAAAGCAGCTTCATAATACTATTAATGGTACACTGACTGTAATTAGGAGAATGGTGTCTCTTACTCCCTATTTAACATTTGGTGCATTATTTGAGTGTAGAAGCCATAGTTTTATGAAGTAGTGTGCTACACTCCAATCCACCATAACATTAAAACCACTAACAGGTGAAATGAATAACATTGATAATCAACAAGGGACAGGTGTCAAGGGGTGGCAACAGTTGAGTAGTCAATCAAAATGGACAAACCTAAGCACCTGAGACACTTTGGCAAGAGCCAAACTGTGATGTCTAGATGAATGAGCCAGAACATCTCCAAAACATAAGGAAAGTCGTGTGGGGTGTTCTTGGTATGTGGAGGTCAGTACCAACCGTAAACGCTCCAAGGAGGGATAATAGGTGAATTGACTCACTTATGCTCATGGTGGTCTTACTTCATAACATACAGGACCTACTACAGGCTTGCTGCCAGATACAAGACCCATTCATTGGCCTTGTGGTTTTAATGTTATGGCTGATCAATGTATTGAAAGTTGGGAGCATTCTGAAAAACTATGAAAGAAAGAGCAATCAGTGTATACCTTCGACTTTAACATAGTCAAACCTATGGACATTTGATCTTCATTTGATCTGTATTGCGAGGCGGAGGTAATATAACTAAACACATCAAACTTTGTAAAGTATATGAACTGAAATGCAATTTTCTTTTGAGGAAAATGTTGGAACCCCCTTAGGCCTAATAGCTGTTAACAGTTCCTCCAAAGTTCACTTACTGATGGTCTAATCATTTGCAGCTGATCTGTGCCTGATTTTGATTTTAGGTCGCAATAAAGGCAGGGGTGTTCTACCTTTTTCCTCCCAAGAGAATTGTTGTACTTTTGGTCAGTACGGATTATAGCTCATTAAAACCCAGAATCTCAAATAAACAGAATAATAATTTTGAATTTCTGGATGGATGGTTGGTTGGTTTGGTTGGATGGTTTGTTGGGATGGATGGACCCCTTTGGGAGGGATTCCACAGGGAAATTAAAGTTCCAGCTGCATCATTACATTACAAAAAGAAAAGACATTAATAATAGTATAATAGAAATATACAGAAATAGAGTAGAGAATATAGAGAATAGAAAATATAGAAAATAGAGAATATATAATATAGAGTATATGATTAAGTCCAGTAGGAGTGCTGTTGCACATTATTATTGCACATAGTTTGGTTGTGCTGTGGTGGTCCTGTTACAGGTTATTGGTTACTGTTCCTTCCCATCCTCTGTTCTCCTGTTACCACTCTTTCCCCCAGAGAGGAGGTATATAGTCTGATGGCATCTGGGACAAAACAGTGTCTATTGGTCCTGCACTTGTGAAGAAGCAGTCTGTCACTGAACAGGCTCCTCTGGTGGCTGATGGTGGATGATTGGCATCATCCATATCATCCGTTAGTTTGCTCATAGTGCTCTTCTGTGCCACTATCACCCGAGAGTCCTTAATCTGTAATATATATATATATATATACATATATATTGGTTTTTTTTTGGTTTGTTATTTTGGTTCTTGTAATGTATGGATGAAATCACACTCTAATAATTCATCCATTCAATAAATCTGCTTCTTGTGGTAACAAGCAACTGAACTGGCTTTAACTGAAACAAATACTTTGAATCAAATAATTGCTCAAGTATTTATTGAGTGGATGAAACCTGCTTGTTACCACATGACGTAGGTTTTTTTAGGTTAAACAGACAAACCTCTTTTTTTACAGTGCATGTATCTGATATTAGATTCTTACTTATTTTGTCACAATGATGAAAAAAGGGTTTTGGCTTTTAAAGGGTTCAAATAGGTGCACTAACTATATGAAGCCAGCAGATGGCAAAGACAGCACATCTGTCCGTGTTCCTTGCTGAGAGGTTACAGCCTGCTGAGTTAAACAGGTTCATCTGCTTTAATGCTCCATATAGACATGGAAATGAGGCACAGTGCAGCAGACTGTGAGAATTCACAATTCACATGTTGATTTTTCAGCACGCTGGCTGTGTGTGTGTGTGGACAGGGCTGAGGAAGTGAGGAAGTGGCTGCAGTAAAGCTTTCTAATGCATTTATATCTATGACTCAGAGCAGCAGTGGAAATGTGATGCCACCTCTCAGATCTGTAATGATGTCAACACACTCAACGGCACAGCAGAACCTCTTCTTCATGCAAAGCAGTAAAACACACACACACGACCACAAATCTCTCTCACACCCACAAGAATTAGGCTTTTACACTAACACACACACAAACACATGAATCGCATTCTGAGACATACAGCAACACACACACACACACACACACACACACACAAATGCATACAGCTACAAATCAATCAACCTCACCACTCGCTGCCCCAACTGCATGCACACATACAAACAGAGGAACCACATTAGAACCACAGGTCTACTGGCTTTATATTTAATAGAAAAATGAAACATATTGGAAAATAACATCTGAAAAGGAGCAAATACAGTAATGAAATGACAGAAGCAGGAGCAAGGCCGAAACCCACCATGACCCAACCACTTCTCACACCCAAGGAAGTCTCAGAGACCATGTGTTTGTATGTGTATGTGTGGGAGAGGCTGCTGGAGTGCAACTCTGCCAGTGAGCAAAAGTACTGCTGAGTGAATGTGCGGATGAGAGAGAGAGAGAGAGAGAGAGAGAGAGAGAGAGAGAGAGAGAGAGAGTGTGTGTGTGTGTGTGTGTGAGAGTAATGGAGGGGTAGAGAGAACAAACAAGGGTAACAAAGCAGCACTAATGTGAAAAGGTGGGAAGGTACAGTTCAATATCACATGTATCAAATAACATCAAACCACACCCTTCAATTTAAAATGAAGCTTCAACCATTTGAATTGATTTCAGCAGGCTCATCCCACAAATGTGTTTCATACCTGCTAGACTGGACAGACCTTACAGACCCAATTCAACCTAAAGAGCTCCACAACCAATGCAGTGTTTAAACCAGTGGCTACATTTGCAGTTTACTCAATACAATCTTATGATCGATTGAGTGTAGTTTAGAGACTAATTATAAGCTTCACTGTAACTTGGGGTTGATGCCTTGGAGAACCTTCTGCTTTGCACTCAAATCAACTACACAAGAAAACCATATCAACCTGAGAAAATCACCCATTTGCGATCTAAAAAACTCTTACGACCTGAGATATAAGCTCCAGTTTCTCTTTAGATTGAAAGGAACATTCTGTAAAGCTTGTCCATCCTGGAAAAAATAGCTACAAAAGAACAGATTTGTGGATGGAGCACGGACAGACAGTTTTTCATAGCAAAGAGACTGAATTAAAGCTGACTCTCAAATGGGGTGCTCAAACAGGGTGCCTACTGCATATGTTGTGTACTAGGTAGGTGGTAACTAGGTACAGTAAAACAACAGATTATACAGTACTTTGCAAAGGTTTTATAGGCATCTGTGAAAATTAGCTTTAAAAAGCTCCTTATCTGGGCAGTACATGTTTATTTACTCAGTAAAACATTAATATTAAAATAAATATAAAATAACATCCATACAAAAGTAGTGACTTTACATCAATATGTTGATTAAAATATCTCCAAAGCTCTCTTCTTGGGAGTCTAGTATTATTGAGTCATCATCTTGGCTTGGTAAATCAGTGCTTAATAATGTTATATCAGGAGCGCTGGTGATTGAGTTGAACACACCTATGTGCTGGCTATGGGCATCCAGGAGATATCTGGAACCAAGCTTTGTTCTTCATCTAGCTCTTCTTCAGATAGTCACAACATTGTTTAATATGAGAGAATCTTGGTTCTTTTATGTTAGGTTCATCTGCATCTATACTAATGGAATCTGGAGTTTATACAATAGAAAGTCTCTCATAGCTGAGAAAAATGCTTTTAAATAAGGTGCTAATTTGCCTAAAACCTCTGCACAGTAATGTATATTTAGCAGAAAGTGGCTTCGGCATGGAGGCCACAGTTTTGTGACGTAGGGCACTATTTAGGGAGCTGTGCAATATTAAGGAGATATTCTATAGCTTTTAAGATTAGGATTGGGATCAGCTGAACACTTAACACTGCAGTATCTTCCTCCCAGTGACTTCACAGCCTTATTGCATTCCAAACATCACTTACATTACATACGTGTTACATACTGTCCTTATAAGTACCAATTAGTACACAGTAGAGAGCATATAGCCCGTCATGTGCGTCTCTTAAGCTTATCACTATGGGTTAAGTCAGGCTGTTGCTGCAGGCTTTCATTCTCACCAAATGATCAGTTGTTTGAAGAACCGCAGCCACACCGGCCTCTAGCAGATATGGTTTGACGTTGTCGGGTAAAGTTGAAATTAATGTATAATAAAGAATAGTTCCACAAAAAATAAATGAACATGACTAATCACTAACCCTACATACAGTTGATCAGTAAAGACTAGGGCTGGGTGATATCAATATTTATATCAATATTGGGATATAAACAGAGAAGTTTTTCAATAACATTCTGCTCCGCCCCCAGCTCTCAGCTGCTCTTCCTCCTACTCTGCCTTCTTTTGTCCCCATTTTCAATGTTTAAATATAGTAAAATAGAAAAAGTTTTAATGGAGTGACCTAAGTTTTCAACACCATCATATTATACTGTATATTTTATATAGCCATTCAGGCAAAATATAATTTTTCTTATTGATTTTTGACATGATTTTGCTGTCCGTATCGCCCAGCCCTAGCAAAGACAAAGTTTATATCTGATGTGCTTCTTTAATTAATAATAGGAGATATTAGGCTAATGCTGCATTCAAACCCAGGACTTCGATCTTTTTCATTTCTGTAAACAAAGGCCAAACTTAATCCTCTAAACTTA
>CM067515.1:20451808-20454308 GCA_034509495.1 Acestrorhynchus altus | reverse complement strand
CCTTCTCTTATAAAGCCCCCCAGCTCTGGAATAGTCTTCCTTCTACTGTTCGGGACACAGACACACTCTCTGTCTTCAAATCACCATCATCTGTCTTCAAGTCTTCAAACGACTGAAAACCTTTCTCTTTACGCAGGCTTTTTGCTAACAGCTCTAAGGGGTCACTAATCTTTCTCCCTTTCTCCCCCATGTCCCAAGCTGCCCCGGATGCCTGGCGGATACCGGTCCACCCCCTCTACTCATCCACTTCTTAGAACCAACTGCTAGATTAGACTACGCAACCTGCATGGACTTCATTACCAACACTATCTTGCATTCTACTTAAATTTCCACTGCTGTTATTCATTCATACTTCATATCACAACTAATGCAAGCAAATATATCTTTTCTCTATTTATGTATTTCATTTAGTTTCTGTTATCCATTCTATGCCCATGTACTGTGCCTTTGTTTATGCTCTCCGGTGTCGAACAGAGGAGGATGGGTTCCTCTCTTGAGCATTGGTGACAGCCCATCCTGAATTTCCCAAAAGGTGCCTAAATGACTCTCAGACCATGAGAAACAAAGTTTGAACTTTTTGAACTGAACACCAAGCATCGTGATTGGAGTAAACCAGGTACTGCTCATCACCTAGCCAATACCATTCCTATAGTGAAGCATGGTGGTGGCAGCATCATGCTGTGGGGATGTTTTTCTGCAGCAGGGTCTGGGAGACTAATCAGGGTTGAGGCAAAGATGACTGCGGTGATGTACCAAGACATCCTTGATGATCACCTACTTCAGAGCGTTATGGACCTCCGACTGGGATGAAGGTTTATCTTCCAACAGGACAACGACCCTAAGCACACAGCCACTGAATCAAAGGAGTGGCTTTGGGACAACTCTGTGAATGTCCTTCAGTGGCGCAGCCAGAGCCCAGATTCAATCCAATTGAACATCTCTGTGCACATCTAAAAATGACTGTGCACTGACACTCCCCGTTCAACTGCTGCAGCTTGAGAGTTTGTGTAAAGAAGAATGGAAGAAATGTTGCAGAAACTGGTGTGCCAAGCTTGTTGCTCATACTCAAAAAGACTTGAGGCTGTAATTGCTGCCAGAAGTACGTCAACATATTATTGAGCAAAGGCTGTGAAGTACGTGTTACATTTTTGTGTTTTATTATTATTTTTTTTTAGAAATTTGCTAAGATTTCAAACAAACCTCTCACTGTCATTGTGGGCTATTGTGTAGACATTTGAGGTAAAAAATGAATTGAATACAGACTGTAACATAAAATGCGCAAAAAGTAAAGTGCTGTGAATAGTTTCTCTCTGTGTGTGTGTGTGTGTGTGTGTGTGTGTGTGTGTGTGTGTGTGTGTGTGTGTGTGTATATATATATATATTATATATATATATATATATATATATATATATATATATATATATATATATATATATATATATATTTCCTCAACTCTGAGTCCAAACTATTTAGAGATAGTCTGTAACCTTTTCCCGAAAGATGAGCATCAATAACTCTTCTGCTTTCATACTATGATACACTTCCACAGACAGATTGTGAAGATCACACAGAGATCCCTGTTCTTTAAATAAAACAAAGCGACCACTCACCTGATTATCTCACGATTGATTAAACATCTGACTACAATTTCACCTACAAATTATTGCTTTAGGACTTTGGGAAAAAGTTTTAGGTTAAATTTATCTAAAAATTTAGAAAATTCTAAAGGGTTCACAAAACGTCAGGCACCAATGTAAATAATGAGAGTCAAGTTTTCCCAGTTCACACCTGCAGAGTAACTGTAAGGAGTGAAACACAGGCTCAGAAAAAAACAATGCAACGTAAATGTGTGCAGTGTGGACGGAGTGATTCTTTACTCAAATTATTGGGACAAATTCCTCAACAGTGATGTCAAACACAAATGTTTGATTGCAGCTGTTTTTTGGTTAAAACTGGTTATTAGGTTAAAAGGGGCAATTACTTTCTACATGTTGATACCGGTTATTAACCAATTATGTTCAGTAAATAGAATGGTCGTGTAAAACCTGCACTGTGTGTTTACTTGTTTTCATACTGAAGAAATAACATTTATAATCTGAAACATTTAAATGTGACAAATAGCCCAAAACAAAAGCAGTGCATGTAAGAGTTTATATTACATGTATGATGAAGGAACTGATATTTTGCAGTTGAATTACACGTGTCACATGTATACATACATAAATAAATACTAAAAAAGTGTTCTTTGTATAAATAAAAAAAGATGTGTGTTATTTGTAAATAAATAAATTCGTTTTAAAGGAAAAATATTGCTTTTAAAAGCATTAAATGGCCACAAAAATAAAGAAGTGAGAGAGCGGAGCAAAAGGGTGAAAAAAGAATCAGTTTCATTCTCTTTCATCACCTTACCCCTTCTCATGTGGTCTCAGCATGGGGGCTCCTGCCTGCTTTGTCTGAACTGTCTGAATGTGTGTTTGTATTGAAAGTCTATAAAGCAAT